>VRMD01001916.1:0-15012 GCA_009872375.1 Sminthurides bifidus | reverse complement strand
ACTAACAGCAACGATCTTTAAGTGAACTATGGAAACCACTTAAACTTAAACATTGTCACGAAGCGCATAGTAGTACATCAATCAACACATGGAATTGTCTCACAGGAAACTGTTGAAGCTCAACTGAATCATATAAATCGTAAAGGATAACGATCATCACTTGTGAATCACTGGAGGACGTGACACAGAAACTGCGTACGTCTCATTCACAATTAACTGGTACTAAATATTGTTTTTTTCGGGGCTTTTCATAAATTTGTAGCTTTTTTATATATTCGGTACAAACAAACTTGAAACTAAAAGAGACCAGTCTTCTTGCAACTACTATTGATGAGATTTACACCTACTTCAGTTTGTGGAACACATGCACGATGATCAACAAAAAGGTTAAATGGGAACAAAAAGCAACTCCTTCTCTCCATATTCCTACCCTTTACACGAATACATTGCTGCAATCACACTTGTTGATTCGTAACCTTAGTAATATCAGCAAGGCCTGGAGGCATTTGCCAACTTACAAAATATTCAGTCCGTATAACTTTCGTTCAGTGCTGGATATGATACAATACAGGATGCGGAACTTGAACATCCCCCACCCCCTGATTTCACACCGTTGGATAAACGTCTAACCGTCGAAGTATCGGGAGCGAGGTTTGATTTGCAATTGTAATCGAGCGAGCGAATCATTACCATACTTAATTTGACTAGATTCCGTTCAATCATGGAAGGTGAGGAGCAAAACGAGAATATCGCTAAATCCCAAGAACGCTGCCAAATGTAACGCCGACCAGCCGTCTCGAGTCGACAATCTCATATTTGCGCCTAGGTTTATCAGGACACGTACCTGGAAAACGAATAAAAAATACTTGATTTAGCGTAAAACCCCAATAATCTTTCGTTGACCACGTAGCCATGACAACCAATAGCGACTGTCAGTGTATTAAAGCTCTAATAGTACAAGTTTTAAGTTTAAAGACCAAATCAGGGATGGGAAAAAACTGTGACTTACGAAGTCAATGCGATTTGCGATAACGCTCTTGTGGAGTAACGTCATACCGGACTCGTCCATTGCGTTAATGTTGGAATCGTTGACTAATTTCTCTAGTTCGACCGTACTGTCTAGTTTAAGTGCATGTTGAAATGCGTTCTGGAATAAGGGAAAAGGAAGTCATTAAAATCAGCACTTTCTTTTTCAACTCGTTTCATACAACCTTTTAGCCCGTGCCACCATCTTTACTTCGAAGATCATTGTTAGCTAATCAGATTGCAATTAGTCCTAATCTCTGTTGCAAGTCAATGGACCAAAAACTAAGCGTGTGAACGCTAACGTTACAAGTAAATAGTCAAATTAAGAGGCTCATAACCTCAATTTAAAGTGAGCAGCTCTGTGCCCTCGAACTTACCGATACGTTAGGCTTAACGACCGTTTGGCTCTCGACTTCCAGTTTCATTTTGAAATCCTTAATGAGTATTGAAATCACGTGCTGAGGATAATCAAATCTTCCGACTTTTTCAAATTCAAAGGCCAAATCACAATATGTAGCACACTTGGTGATCTCTTTCCTTCCTTCACTTGTTGCTTTCACTGTGAAATCTCCAACCCCGAACTCAAGTAATTCACGTTAGAAATCACCCCACCCTATAATCCCCTTTTCCCCAACAAAGTTTCAGGTTTTCGTCACCATGAAGGTTTTCCAAGGACACCACCAACCCCACTTGTCACCCCGACGACTACCAGCGAATAACTGCTCTGATCCGATGAGGTTACGCTGGCGTATATGAATGGTTGAAGAGTTCGTCCGTTACAGAAATATTTTGGCAGTTACAGAGCGCTATTGTGTGAATATTGCGGATTGATCTGGCACACGTTCCTCTTCTGGTTATCCGTTTGATTGAACACAGTACTTGCTCTCCCCTCGTCCCCTTTTCTTTTCACACAGTGCTCACCTTCTAATACCGGATAACCACCAGTAAGGCCTACGAGTTCAAGCAATACGGTTGAAACCCGGGTGTTGTTCAAACGGAAATGATGGGCAAATCCTCAGACTTTGAAATCTGTTAATCCTTTGGATTGCTACTGATGAAGGGGTCAATAAAACTGGCGGATGTAAGAATTCCAACCGGGTGAAGTTTCCAAGGCAAAACTATCACAGTTACAGGAGCCGCAGACAAGTCCAGTAGCCGATACCTTGTTAAGGCAAATCTAATGAAGGGACAGGTCGGAAATGGTCAATGGAAAAGTTCTTTGTTGGCCGCCTGTCTGAGGATGCTTTTCCCAAGTCAGAGACGGTGTCCGGGAGAGGATGCTGAGGAAAAGAACTCTGTGTTTGAGATCTTGTAAAACTCGTTCCTTTGCAGATGAGGTAACAAGTTTTTGGTGAGAAATTAAATTCCAGAAGCTGTGGCTCTCGAGCTGGACAGACGGGAAATACACCGAGAGGTTGAGGAACACAACATTTGATTACAATCCTGCTTTCTCTATGTTTTAAATCACTGGCAGCTTTCGGTATGCCTTTGAAACTCTGCTTTGGTCTTAGAATTGTTATTCCAGTTGGTTTCCAAGGCTCTTGCTCCGGGATCTAGTGAGTGCATCCGTTAAACTCGCCCAAACCAACTGACATCCTCTGGTATGCCTTCATCCTCTTTTTATTCCAGTTCTTCTCCACTAGATCTCAGTCTCATCTCTCCCTCCTTCTTCTTCTCCTTCCGCTCACCTCTTTCTTAAGGGATGCTGGTTACGCTGTTACTTTTACATGAAGGTGAAGCTATGTGAAGATGAGAGTTTTACCAGCCCTGCTCTTGTTCTCTCGCTCTTTGGCTCACACCAACATCTTTAAAGTTTCTTTCAGGGTGCATTTCATACCACCACAGCCAAGTTTTACAAGTCACTGTACTACATCTACACCCAGATAAACAGGGATTGTTTGTGCTAGTAGTAAAAGTTTGGTTGCATAAACTCGGGACTGTATCGTGCATCATCCGCTCCAGCGTCCACAAATTTTGGGTACATCAGTAGGTTACCGAGTACTTCAGGCCTGTAATGGAGCATAATATCATAGGGTTACATATCATCATAGGATTGGCTGTGTTAGGAGAACTAAGAAAGAATCTTTTAAGGAAGAAGACAAATCCTTATAGAATTCAACCTCAAGTTGAAGAACAAGAAGGGTCCTTCCTTGAGCTAGTGGCTGCTGCCAACTTGAAGCTCGTGGACTATTCCACATGCTAGCTGCAGATGGAATCTAAAGTAAAAGGGATCCTAGCACAAGCACTGATTCAAATTCACGGATTTACTGGGGCCTGCTGCAATTACTGCAAGGTGTTTAGGGAACAGAAGGACTGGGTTAAGTCCTGGCTAGTGCCAAGCAAAAGGTCTAGGCACCAGCTGGACCAAGTTAGCATGTGCTCACTAGTCAGAACAACAGCTTTCAGATGGCCTGTTGCCCGAAATTCTTGGGTGAAGAATAAAAACATGGAATTCATCATCATCATCTGCTCTTTTGGGAACACCAGGCTGAGATTTTGAGGTTTTTAAAAAAGGAATGGTTATGCTACAGTGTCGTACTCGCCGGTGGATTAAGTTTTATCATGCATTTGTGTTTTATTTCAACTCCTTAATTATAACTAACAATATTCCTTTAAGTAATCAGCAACATGTCCACCGTAGATTCCAAAACGTTCCTCAAAAAGTACACTTTCCCCACCCGGGTGATTTCTCCATCGATGTAATTTTCCACATACACATGTCTTAAACTCCATAGCCGACGTTCAAACAGCCGAAACCGTAACTGATGTGAAACCGCACTCTTCCTGGTTTTCAACACACATAACCTTTTCTTACAGTTTCTCAATAAGTTATCAGAAGCGGCACTAATTTGACCTCCATACTTCAAAGCTTGATAGAAGGCCACCAAATACATGACGTTGCAAAGGATAGACGCTGAGTAGAACATCAAGTTGAACCAAATTGTAAAACCTGAGCCGTAATCTTGGAATCGCATTACCAAGAAGTTGAAAAATACGATGGCTCCAGTCATGATTGAGAAGCTTAGCGGCCATCCCACACGCATGTGATCATTGAACAGATCTACGAAGAGTTTCAAGTGAGATAAAACTTTGCACATTTCTTCCATGCCAACCAAAGGTGCGGTGAGTATCATTTTGCTGAAAATGAATTAAAAATATTTTGGATGAACAATATTTTTGGAATCCATGTACTTTTCTATTCTTTCAGTTCCAGTTGCTGCAATATCCTGCAAGCCAATACTGCAGTTAACATCTGGCTATTTGCATTACCTTAGCTGCATCAAGAAAGTGGAGAAAACAATCAACGGCAGAGCACATAGCAGGAAAAGCTCAATGCATATGGAAAATCCGTAGAACACGGCGTAACTACTCCAAATAATTTCTGCGAGATAAAATAACCAACCCCACGTTGGTATTTCGAAAAACTCCACTAACGGCGAGTGCACGATTTGAGGAAACATAATCAGTAACCCGAAGTAGAGTATTTCCATGGTTATGTAACAGGAGTTAAAGAGGATTCGCCACAATATTATCCAAACATAGTCCTGCCTCCGGCAAAATCGTCTCTTAAGAAAAGTAGGCAAACTTCGTTGGTAGTTCACGAAGGTATTGAAATATACGACGACTTTGGAAGACCAAAGCAACTCCCACACAAAGACCGACTGTAGCATCAGTATCATTGGAAATCCTATGCCAAAGACCATGTATTTGAAAAAAGTTTTCGTGAGTTAGAAACCCGATGTTGCTGAAGCAGCCACAGAGGAAAGTCCAACTTCGAATTTGGTAAAGCACCATAAAGAAAAGTTTCACACCTCGTGGTGAAAGCACTGCACTGGAAATGTAGCCTGATTTCCGGTCATATCTGAACATGAAAGTGAAGTGGAACAAATTGTCCATGAAATCATCCAGATTTAGATAAGGATTGAAGCTGTTGGCCAGAGTTCGGAAAAACAGCCGAACATATTTTCGTAATGAGGATTTCCATGCATTGAAAACACTTTTTTTACCAGAATTACTCGACCACCGACGCGATTGGCACGGTTTAAAGCGATAGTGCCAATAACGTGTATATTTTTTAAATGGCATGATAATCATTGACAGTCAATACATCTTCGATAGCCAATTACGAATATGTAAACAAAATTGAGGGACGATTTTCGTAACTCCTACCAATTTTTTACACATGCAAGTCTACCACTCGCAAGGCTATTTTCCCTATTGATTTATACTAATTGTTACGGTTTTTACTGGCAACTAGTGACACCAAAGGATAAGCTGGCAGTTCATAACATGACTGCTGTGTTAATGTTCTGTTTTCTCTGTCTGTATTCATGCCTCCTTCAGACAACTGACTTAGCCAGGTCACGGTGTTTTATTTCATTCCACAAGAAACGTAAAATTTGCTCATTTAATCGTTGGAATCTTGTTCTACAACAGTAATTAGAAGGACTGCAGAAGGATAATTTAACCTAAGCGGATCTTTCATAACCAACGGTGGAGTATGCGAAATTCCACCATTCCTTTCTCATTGCTAATGAACAAGGGGGTGATTTGATTCGGCGTTCATGCGAAAAAGTAAGCAATTGCTCACGTTTTCGCTAACAAGATCCAATAAATATCACCTTTTTTACCGTCCTTAACTTAATTTATTCCAATACTGAAAGAAAAGGCATGAAATAACATACTTTTCCTACCACGTAATTGGTTTCTTGATGCCCTCCTCTGCCCTGTACGGTCAGCGAACGCACTTAGATGTGATCGATACCTGAGAATTTCTCAGCGTTGCGTTGCTCGGCCCACAATCAGGCAAAATAAGCAACAATTACACCTAATCATTGATGCCCAACAGGCCTTCACAATCATCTAGGCAATTCCATTTATTTTACTCCTGTAAGTACTACTTAGGAAGAAAATTAAATGTATTGATTACTTCTTTTAGCTTTCGCATTCTTTCTGTTGCTTAATTAATCGTTATAGGGGAAGCAAAATTGACTTCTTATTGTACCTCTGCTATTATTTCGCTTTCCATCCCGCATCGCATAGTTGACTCCATGCCCTTCAAGAACAGTGCACCTGCAAATCTCGTAATGGGGTCAGTCAAATGTACTGATACTCAAAGAGCTTGTAGCTTGGATAGAACCAGTAATACTACAAGGTCACCGTATCGATTAACTGGAATTACAACAGCTGGATTTCGTTTGATAGTCCTTGCAGGTTTTATTAAGGTACCAAAAGGTATAACTTGTCTATTTCGTAGTCCGATCGCTGTAACCATGGTAACACCGTAACACTACTTTTGACAAGCTGCTAAACTTAATTCACGGTAAAATTTCGAGAAAGCGTACTTGCAGGATCATCTAAATAAGTAAATGGTACAGAAGTATTTTGAGGACCAACAAATGCTTTACCGCCTAATCTCATAAGACATTAAAGTACGGGAGAGGCTCATTTGTCCATCCAGTATGACGTGAAACAGAAGCGGATTTGGTGACGTTCGACAGCGCTACTAATTTCAAATCCGGAGTGACAGTGATTCTACCTCTTGCCCAGATTACCATCGACCCGTGGCTGGTAGCAAGGACTCCTGGTGAGTTGACTGCATACACGGTGCTACTGACACATATACTTTAGGTACGGGTACATCCCTCCATCCACCAAAATAATCGGAGCTACCTACCTAATAACAGGTCTTTTAAGCTGTGAGTATGATGGAATCCGGTAGTAATTTTTTAGAGATAAAACCTACATCAATCATGCATGCGATTGCGATACTTCATGTATATAGAAGCTTTGACAAGGACGATGTGGAATAGTCAGAGTGCAAGGAGCGGGGAAAGAGTACAGAGGTCGATGTTTAGGAGGACGACGGGCATTGTATGGGATTCTTCCTGATATATTGAAAGAGGGAATTGTCCTTAGAGAGAATGCCTTTGGATATGAGCATACAAGTAGGAGGTCGAAAAGAAAGAGAAGAAGACATATTAAGGAGACGGATAGAAGGATGATGCTAAGAGGACAGAGGACATAATTGTGGAAGTGCGTGCATCACGTCTTTCGTGGTCTTTGACGTGTCATCTAAACTGCCAAATGAAAGACATTCAAAGGTTTCAGCCCCACTCTTATGACAGCCCAGACTTTTGACAACCGTCGTCCACGAACAAGACAGACAGAGACACACATACTCATTAAAGTTGTACATGCGACATGAGTTTGTCGTCGTATGTACAAAAGTCCCTATTGCCCGCTGTCCCCGCCATGTGTGTCCTTTCCAGAACGTCATTCTTTTCTTACATACGTGTTTCCTACTTGTCTCCGTTAAAATCCGGATTCTTTTCATGATTCTGTCACTTCGATCGCCTTAAGCTTCGTCTGAAACGTCTCATACTTTGTTCACAACACTGTGAGCCCTGTCAACCATCACAAGTCCAAGGGGCCACATTGCTAAAAGATAGCACGATGACCGCATTTTAGCAGCCATGCTTGCCTTCATGTCAAAGTTTCTTTCAGTGATTTCAGCCCGGTACCAACACATGTAATAAAGTGACAGAGCTTTGCATCAACTGCTTCTACTCCAAGTTTCACATGTTGTCAAGAAAAATGGGTTATCAACAGCTTAAGCGTTACATTGGCTAAATCGGACCACTTATGCAATCCGATTAAGTGTTATCCCATCAGTGACCGTAATACAGACAGGTAGCAATCCAATTTTAGCGGAGAGGTTGAATCAAACATGCTCATCCTTCTCGAGCTGAGTGAGCCAAATTGAAAAGTTTTGAATTGGAGACGAGGAAGACTTAGAATATGGAAACAATAAACCGCAAGCTTTGTAATAGCTGTGTCAAAGTTAAAAGCGTTTTGCCACGAAGCCTATTGCAGTGCCAACTCCTTACGTTCAAGATTTATATAGAGATTGACGGATTGACAGCAGCCGCGGTATCGTTAGCCAGGTAGGCGAGGGTAAGTCGAAGCTGCTGTTATTTGAAATGGGAAGAGTACAAGATGCGTTGTGAGATAACTATGATTGATGCGAAAGACGTCAACGTCAGGTGAATTGTACAGTGAAATAGATGTTTGAAGGCTTCAAGTGGAGTGAGAGAAGAGTAGGACAGAATAATTCGATTGAATTAGATTCCAAGATCCCGTATACTGGTAGGCTGCATTAGGTTCAGATGATGAGATGTCCGCACAAGGTAAAAGAGTATAAGGAAGACGGGAGATGCAGAGACGATCAAGTGTATCTATCTACAAGTAGTATAATTTATTAATAAAGTGGGCACTTGTGCGCATTTCCTCACAGTCCGGACGGACAAGCAGGCTTGATATGAGCGGATGACTGGGAAGCAGAGAGGAGGACGTGTGTTCTTCCAAGATGTCGAGTTGAGCTGATTGTTGGAGACACAAGGGAAGAAGGAGGGAATCTAAATCAGCAAGACAGAGAAGATGGATGCCTGTACACACGTATAAGGGGAAAATAATCAAAGCTTTCAAAGTTCAAAAGAGACCGATGTCAGATGCTTATCACGGTGGTCTTTCTTCTCCGTCGTCTTCCCTTCATTCCGGCTCATGTTAAGAAGAAGCACATTGTGTATGTGCGGCGCCTACTTATATTTCGCTTATTTAATATTTACCATTTACTGCTTTTTAGCATATTCATCCTTTCATCTCCATCATCATCTCTCACATCCCTCTTCTTCGTCCTCTTCTCCTTTCCTCGTCCAAGTTGGCAGGAGCGGGTGGAGAGTGGCCGTCAAGTCAAGTGAACAAGTAAGGAACTGGACGTCATGTAATCCACGTCAGTTTACCCATCATCCCTTGTTCGTGCCTTCTCCCGGTCTTCCGTATTCTCGCCTCATGCCTCCGTGGTTGCGACTTCGGTTAATGGAAGTGCACCTCTTCACTCTTGTTTACTTGGATAACCTCATTGAATTCTACAAGTCTCTCAAACGAGTTAATTGATCCACTACTGGCTGTCTGTGAGTGGAGAATGAAAACAACCTTGACTTTCGTCCCTTTGTTTATGTGTCTCCACAAGTGCAATATCTTTCAGTACAGCTTGCATCCTTCAGTCCTTGTGAATTATTTCAGCCATTACTATTCACCCGGGGCTGGGACGAAAGAGTTGTGCAAAATCACCTGAGATGTTTGAAACAAGCGGTACTTGCCGTCGGGCAAAATGTGCAGGGTACACGTACGAAAGCCAGCACAATGAAATTGACACCAGAGCTCGTATTGTGCAAATATTGACTAATATTTGCAGTCTGTATCCGCTACCAGTCACGATTTTCTACCCAGCTTGACAACGCTGTCAAAATCAAAGTTATTTACTTCGCCAAGCTTCGTCGAGGCTTTGGTCACCATACGGATGTGACAGTTTACCCTTTCCAGCCGTCCACTGCAGTTCATGTCTTGGTGACAAAGCAATAAGCGATGACTGCAGCCAGTTCAACTGTCAGATGGCTCTCGCGCAATTAAAATATGGCAGTTGAGTAATATTAGGTTGCTCAAACTCCTCGTACTACCGGTAGCATTTACGCGACCTGAAGGGCGTTGGATGTGCTTTCGCCCGATGGTTAGTTATCCAACGGTACGGACGGGTATACGGGAAAAAGTTTTGCACCTTCGTTTATTGATTTCCCCGCGGGCTTAGCTATAACAGCTATCCGTATAAAGAGTTATTTTTAGGCTCGACTTGTCCGCAGTTCTGAATGGGCGAACTCGGTAGAGAGAATCTAGCAGCATAATATCGCTAGTTTTTACACGGTGTCGAAGACACTGGACGTAATGGACGCTTTGCGCTAATGGTGTTTTCTGCCTACGAAGCGAGTGAGCACAAATGACATGGGAGGTGCAATAAATAGTTAAGTGCTCCTGTCGACAATGCTGGAATGAGGGCTTTCAATAAAACTTGAAGCCGAAAGCCTTCACTCACAGACTGGCTATACACATTTCCAAACAGAATTTCACATCTTGCCATATAAAATTTATTGTCGTCGCATGCTGCCAATTGTCATGTCCATGTCAATAAACTACTTTCTGTCCGTCACCCGTTTCCATCTTATCACACGTATTGGCTCCCGTCGCCAGCAGCCAAACATTGACACTCTCCAGCCGCTCTTTCGACGTAGACATTGACTTTCATTTAGTTGTAGCTCCTGTCCTCAGGAGGACTTGTTCTTATTATCCCTCAGGCTACGACAGCCCATGACTAAAAGAAGCAACTGTCTTGGGTAATCTCACAGCATTGTCTCTTCTTCCAATTGTTGCTGCTACCTCACAGTTTGGCTACGACAGTCCATGACTAAAAGAAGCAACTGTCTTGGGTAATCTCACAGCATTGTCTCTTCTTCCAATTGTTGCTGCTACCTCACAGTTTCCAACGTTCCGCAGGGTTCCAGCATCTAAGAGGGTACTTGACAAGATTACAACTGCGTATCTAATCCTGCCACTTGTCATGCAGCCAAAAGCCCTTAATTTACGTCGACCTCTGTGTTCTTTCAGATCTTGTCGGGTCCGAAGCTGACGAGTCTTGTCATCGACATGGTGCAATTGGTAAAACGCTTCAAAAATACTTTTCATCCTGGTGCTAGATGACCAGGTCAGAGGAAAGCAATATTGAGACCACAGTGATGAAACACGCTGAAGTTGCTGCATGAGCAGCAGGTGAATTTTCCTATCGAAGTCCTTCACGCCCGTAGCAACATTCTTCTTCACGACTTACTTAGCCAGGATGATGACCACAGGACTTGAGACGTGGTGACACATGGCCCTTGTGTGAATAAGGGCGTCGTCACGAGGACGACAACGACGTGTAGAAAACACTCAGGCAGTTGACATTTCACGTTTATGTGTGCTCTTACAACAGCTTTTGTTTGCTTTCCTGTCCTTGCAAAGAGACATTTCTCTTGCTTCAATCTTGAAATCACTGCCACGTCCTGCTTGAAAGCGACCAAGATGCTCGTCAAATATTGTGCTCACCTCAAAGGAAACTGAGACAATCCTTTTGTTTTCAATCGTATCTTGTGCAACTTTTCAAACCTCTCAGCACTAAATATTTACCTTTGTCCCACCTACATGCATTTCTAATTTGTGTACTCTGTTGTAGAAGATTCAAGCAAACTTTTCCCGTCTTCCTCATATTTTCATTCGATTAGATCAAACTTGTATGTAACTATAGCTTTTAGTAGCTGCGACTGATTTTCTCCTGTCATCCCATTGGTCTGTAAGATTACTGAGAAATTAAAATGAGTCAATATTTACCAGGTTCTCACAGGAACAGAAACCGTTGTTCATGGAAAGGTTCCATGTTTGCTTTCTTCGTCAAACCTTTTTTTTTCTCCTTCCTCTTTATCGCCCTCTCAAACTCAACAAAATAAGAAGTTGAGAGTGTTTAATTTTCTTGTACACTTGATTACTGGTTAGAAACTCGTTTTAACTTGCTTTCTGGCCGTCAGGCGCTAAGGCTGCACAATAGTACAATCAGACATAGAAATCCAATGAGCAGAAGAAAAGATGTCCACGCAAATGTTTTGGTGCATCAAACATCCTTGCTACTGCAAGGATAAAATGCATAACAACAAAGTATTAGTCCTTTGCAGCTAATGTGTTTATCATTCTTGCGGAAAACACGAATTGTCCATCAATGAAACTCCTTCAAAATATCGTCACGTCCAGCGAGGAAGGCTGGACGCCAGTCTTTACTGCTCCTTTATGCTTTTATGATCTTGTCAGTAATGGAATGATTTCTGTCTCAATCTCAAAGCCAGTGATTCAGAACATTCGCACCCGGGCGTTGTAAACTTTTTCAGCAGCAGTAAATAATCTTTATTGGACCTTCGCCGCTCAAGCCACCCTTAATGCCTACGCCCTTCTCCATCGCCTGTCCCACTTTTGTGGACTCCAGCACTGGTCACAGGAGATGTAGATCGCATGCATGAAATATATTAATTTTACTGCCATTAACGTACCTGTCACTACTTTCATTATGTTCAAGTCTGAATGTCCCCGAAAACTGCAATGACAGAATGATAACTAAACCTGCTTTTACAAGAACTGCCTTTGATAGAATGATACCTTGGATTTCATTACGTTGTGTTCTATAATTTCAATACATGCTCCTTCGAAAACAGTACTTTCACAGCCCGCAATTTAACTTTCTGCTGCAGCTTCTATGCATACAGGTATGCACTTCGCGGAAAGTTTATAAAACCGTCCACCAAAGTATTTAAAAACACTTCCGCGACTTTTTTTCATTTATAAACCTCAATTTCGTCCATGTGCATCCATTCCCTCTGAACCCATTTTCCATCATTATCCAACACATACAAAATGTTCGACAAGAACACAGACGATCGCTCGCGGTCGCCATGGCTTTATGAAACATTAATTGTCGAAATTCCCTTCCACATGATAATTACAGGGGCGGCGAATAATAACAGTTTGGAACTGCAAGCACAATCCCGGTGTTAAAACAGCCTGTAACCGGAACTGCAAGCCCCATCCTGCAATACTGCTTGTAAAAGGCTGTAAAAATCCTGAATGAGTTGATGATACGCCACCATATACAAGGAATACCCGGGGTTCATGCAATACACTTCGGAGGGATCTTCTAACATCGCGATGTGGTGAAAGCATGCATGCATCTCCGTGCAAGGCTTTTTAAGACTTAACTGCTATATGATAGGTGGTGAAGCAAGTTCTAATTATTTGTGCACAAGATTTATCGCATGACTCGGACAGTTTTGTTAAGTAGGGGGGAAACGGGAGTGTTCTCAAGTGATGAATGGAGATCATGTCTCCCAACACCCCGCACGGCATGGTATAGTACCTGGGTGAACTACCATTTAGAAGATTTGTTTTAAGTGGAAAAAATGTTATTTCACTTTTAATTTTTCCGGAAAAAATACCTGAGTCCGGCTTAATTGCATCTGCGGTACGTACCCTATGATTTTCACGTTTGTTTCCCAATAAATAACATCCGTGCTGAGCCTCCTCTTGCACTTGAGTTATGTGACCTATGGTAAACAGGGTGTAATAAGCTGACCGAGTGCGATTACCCCAGCAGTACTGGCTCAAATGATGGCTCGAGGGCTTGAAGAATTTTAAAATGGGCTCAAACCTCTGAAAACATGTTCGTCCAAACCACCTTATCATAATTTCTGTCAGCGTTCGTTTCTGGAACGGAGCCACCGCGTTATTATGATTCGTCTGGAAGAGGATAAGTGCAGTCTGGTGATAAATTCACAATCAAAAGCATTGTGCTCGGAAGGAAATCATCTCGTCTTCAGCAGTCACTACTTGCTTTGTGTAGAAAGGAAGAAGACAGGGAGCGAATTGCATAGTACATATCAATCCATGAGATTCTCTCTGCCAGTTTATGAAAATAAACCGTAGCGGAAGAGGAACAAGGCTGGAGCCAGAAGATACAGGCGACTGATGATGAGAGCTGCCAGTTTGTAACAGTTGTTGCTCTCAGCATTATGGACGGCTTAAGCTTTTAGAAGGAAGGAAGAAAACTCATAATTTCACCATGCTCGCATTCTCACATGGAGCTGGAATGAGCCGGAAAATAGGAACTGGTAAAGAGTAATTGCAGTTGAGAATCTATTGGAGGAAGTGCTCAAGACACTGTTGGTTTTATTTCAGTGTGAATTGGCTGCCGGGTAAATGAGTGACTTGGAAAACTTGTTATTCGTGCTAATCGCACAATGAGCTCATTGTATCCGCTCATCATAAAACAGAATCAGTTTGTACCAAACATGAAATTTAAATGGCTTTGGCGGCGAGCTTACGGCGGCTTCGCTTCCATTATTGGACCCCCTTATTCATTCCCTTGTACAGTTTTCTCAAGTATGAAAAGCATTCGGAAACTTTATGACTTCTTCAACATAAATAGGCTAACCTGCGTGTGCGTGTGTGTTTATGTCCATCTCCCTTCAACAGTCCTTTCATTCAGTCGGCTATGTCAAAAGCTTCACAGTTCAATTGTAAGTGACAGAATTAGGAAACAGAGGAGTAGTATTTTCTCAAAATCCACAGCGTATCCTTGGACCTTCAACAAGAGAATCATACGTCTTCATCTGTACTCTTGCCTTCCTCAAAGCTCTGTCTGTCATCGCATTAACTTGAGTTTTAGTCACTTACATAGAGAGTACTTTCAACAACTTTTGTATCAAGACATCACTCCTTTTGCAAACTTGTAAAAGTGAAACACTGTTTGGTCCCAGCTCATGTAATCCAAACCCGCTATGCATCCACATCCTCATCTGCAGTTTCTCAATGGCCAACAGACAACGCACATGATGCTTGGGCAAAGCAAACGTTAGTATCGAAAGTCCATGAATGATTAGTCCTTTAGAGTCTCTTTTATAAACATGTTCCAAAATCTTATGACGTTGCAAACAGCTAATGCGCAATCCCAGGAGGATTTGCTGACGGATATTTCCCGCCTGATTTCCTAATGAGGCATTTATTTCTCTCTCAGACTGGAGGTAATTAGCATCATGTACAGCACTCTTGCCAGTTAAAATTTCAACCCTCCGTGGATTTAATTTGTTTTAAAATATTGCCTCAGAACCGAGGATTGTCTTAAAGAAAGACGTGGATGGATTGCCATAGGCAGAGCCAAGTCATTTTTGTTGCTACCTCGGGATTATAGTTTCACTACTACTTGCTAAGAGCTCGGAAAGAACAACAAACTCCAGCCTGAGGATATGTAGAGCGAACAGCTCTTGTAAACTGGCATGCTTGAAAGCTCTGAGAGTTGTTGAAAAATAAAGTTGGTCTAATTCCGTTTAATGTTGCTTTGAAGGAAGTGTGAAATTTTCTAAGGACAGAGTACAGCATAATGTAGCATGCTGGCTTTCCTTCAGTCACTGCTCTGCACTCCCTTAAGCAAAGGAATCACTTGGAGTAGACGAGAAGAAAATTGAAATTTCTCGAAGATGATTTATGAGCTTTTAAGTTTTGACTTGATGGTGGCTTTCTAAT
>VRMD01001915.1:0-15015 GCA_009872375.1 Sminthurides bifidus | reverse complement strand
ACATCATAATTATTCCGTAACAAGTTCTGCGGTTCAAGTATCCTGATTTTGATCTTATCTTGTTCACGAAAATTCGGATCAGTTGTGGAAGAATTGACCTTGTTGAACAAGTACAACCAAGTGTTTCCGTCATTTCCGGGTACCGGAGCTAATTTCCACGAGCACTTGCTTCGTAACTCATCTTCACTCGTTACATTTTTCGCCACAGCCCAAATGATTGAAGGGTAGTTGTAATTGTACTGGAAACACATTTTTTCGCCTGCATATTTTTTCGTTTCAAGGGTGAACCAATTTCCGGTGACCAGCTTCACCAACAGCGGATTAAATCTCTCCTCTAAGAAAGTCATCCATTCCGCGCGAATATTGGTATTGAGGGATAACGTCTCTGTCGAGAAGAAGGAGTTGATTTTCGTCAGCATTACTACGAGCTCTTCCGATCGATTTGCGAACTTCGCCGAGAAGTTATCCTGTTCTCCTAATCCTGCAAACTCGGTGACATAATTGAATACCCAGTGTTGAAAAAATTCTAGAGGGAACTCGTTGTCTTGGTATTTTAATTCTGTACCAGAAGAGTTGAACGGCGCGGTAAGTTTATCCATAAGCCAAAATATTTTCGTTCCATTCTCGTCCATGAGCGATAAAGTATGTAGCAGAGAAACTTCTGCTGTCAAATTGCGGGCGTATTCGTCTATTTGAGACATCAATGTCCTTGTGATGTTCTCATTAAGATCCAGTATCCGCAATTTTTCCGCGTGATCTTCTATTGCTCTCCTGAATTCCTCCTGTATGACCTGCACTGTTCTGTCCATTGCCCTCGTTTGATTGTCCACTTCCTTTTGACGTTGTTTCAAAATTGTATCCGTTCGTTGCTGTAAGTCTAAAATGAGTTGGTGCAAATTTGCTGAAGCACTGTCTCTTTTCGCGTCCATCTCCTCTCGTAGGTCTTGGACGGTTCTTACCACGAGCTCTTTGCCCGTCATGTCCTCCCGAAAGTGCTCTAAAACCGTCCTCAAGTCTTGTCTTAACGTTTCGACTTCCTGCTGTAAACCATCTAAGGCCAAATCTCTTCTTTTGTTTTCTTCACACATTTCTTGAACGGTCTTATCCATAAGATTTTTCTGTGTAGCTAGGTCTTCTCTAGATTTTTCAAGAGCAGCTGCCACCTCCCTCACGTTCGGAGAATCGCAATGCTTGGCATGATATGTGCGCTCGGTTGAAGCAATAGCTTCTGTCACAATCTTCTCCAAATGATCAACCTTTCGCTTGTAATCATCTACAGCTATTTCTGATTGGTCATTAGCGTCTACTAGGCGTAAGACGTACATGGCACCTTCAAAATCTTTCTTAGCTTGAGCCAAAGCCTTTTGGAAATTCTCGGGTGCTTTGTACTCACATGATCCTGCAAGCCACAAGTGTCGCAAAACTGAATACAGCAAATTCTTGAGTAGTACAAGCTTCTCCATCCACTCGCAGGAGGCTTCTCCAAGTAAACATTTCGCATCAGTTGTTTCGATCCCGATGACAGTTGCAGATGAATGCACCGATTCGCCAGTAAACACGTAGAGAAATTCATCGACAGCATTGTTTAATGCCAGGATTTTGTTTGTCTTCAAAGGGCTGACAGAACTTTCGTTTCCATTGGAGTGTTGGAGATCTGTTGCGACGGATGCAACATCTGATTGAAGTTGAAATTCGTCGTCTACGCTGTTCCCACAAGCTAGGCTGAGTAGGCATAGTACATGCAAAAGATAGCAGACCTTCTTGTTTAACATTGGTGGTTTTTTCGTGCCTCTGGAAGTAAATTGAAGAAATAAGCCCGAAGACAATAAATCCATAATTGACATGTAACGAACATGAAGCTTGGACTTACTCTTGGCCGATATATCTGAAACTCATTTGCTGTGTTCTACGGATATCCTGGAATATCTGTTTTAGATGAAGGTAAAATTCAGGTATGCCATTACAGGTTCAGATTTGTTTCTTCCAAGAAAGTCTGACTTACGATGATTATTCGAATATCAATAAAATGACAACCGCAACTTCGAGTCCCATGAAATGTACTCAGGCTATTCATTCACACAACTTGTAAGATAACCATCGGGACAGTGGTAATTAAAAGTTTCAAGTATCATGGTTGTGAAAGGTCTCCCTTGTTATATAACAGAAATATAACAGGAGTTTTCGCTAGTAAAGCACTCCTAGTCATCACACCAGTAATTCATTTTTTTATCATGCAATGTTGCATTCGCTGATTCTCATTAGCTTACAGTTACGAGATCGACTACAATTTGCAGAGCTAGGACAGGACCACTAATACAAATATCCTCCTCCTCCTGTTATTATTTGTGGGCTTGATGGTTCACTGTGCCGAAACAAGTCATGCTGCGGAAATATCTCTCCCACTTGGCCGGTGATTCTTTTGTTTTCGAAAAAGCAAAATTAGTGAGTAAAAGTTATGCATTAATGAGTCAGATCATTTCATTTAGCTGGGCTGTAGATGACGAAATAACATATTCTTGTACGTGTGCAGCCAGATAATCACATAACAGTAATCATGAAAATTAATTTTTTAGACGCACTTTGGGAACGATCTGAGGCTTATGTTTCAGCTGATTTTAAAACGCTGAATAGATTGCATTCGCTTGCTCAAAGGGTTATGCGTTTTGAATGAATGGGTTGAGATTAATTTCTGCTTCCTCATCATATTCATGAGGTCATCTCATTATATTTTAGGCTCAGATTCGCAGAGGGAGGCTGATTTGTACGTTTCCAGAACGTTTCCCGTGCTTTAAACGCTGATACAGCTGTTTCACAGGATGAATTCTGCAACAACGTGGCCCCATTTGTGACACACATCGCTTTGCGGATAGTTCACGAATATGGCATTGGCTTGGACCTGCGATGACGGAGTTTTAGATCCTGTTGTTGACCTATCAGTCTGATAATGACCATTGGTAGTTGTAAGGTCAAACTTACGGCTTCGTAAATAAAAGTACAAGATAGGCAGAATCCAAAGAATCCATCCTAAAAGTACTGCAAGCCTTTAGAACGAGCCAAGTTTAACTGATGCTCTCTTTCTCTGTCAAATGGTTTTGAGAGAGGCCCGTCCCCTGCAAGCAGATACACCGCAAATCGTTCGAGAGCCGTTAGCCAGTTCGGAATCAACAGTCCCACTTATCTCCTGCTCAAATACATGAGTAAATTATGGCCCGTCACGTGAAACGATTTCGTCTACTTAAAGTTCCCATTGAGCCACACAGAACATGGACGCTGTCCCTGGCGCGCAACCTTATAATCATGTAATTTCTCACGATTAAATGTCAATTCATGAGCCGAACATTATTTAGCCCCTCGAAGCTGCAATCACAATTACAATGCCGATCGTCATACAGCTGGATCCGTACATGGTGTTGGGCTTCACCGTCTAACCGATGGTAGTATGTAGGCCTTACGACGACGCTACACACAATAAACAATGCACGATAGAAAAGAACACCATGTAGGTAGATAATTCTCTCGGCTTCTCGGATCAACATATAGCAATTGTGGTCACAAATGGAGCCGAAAAACCTCGTGGTTTAAAAAATTGCCATTGTTTCACATTACGGCTGTTTAAACTACCGCTTCCTATCAACAGCTCGCCAGCCTTATTGTAGTACCCGCAGTCACAATAATTGATACAAAGGACCGATTCTCCTCCCCGTCTCGATCAGTCTACATCAGCTTTGTTGTTCTCGAGACTCTCACCCCTCCTCTGCCTCCTTGACTATTGTTCACTTGGCCGTTCACTCCTTCTGAACTTGTTTAAAAAAACAACAGCTGATTTTAGCTCTCAGACAAGTCAAGCATACAAGTTTGACTCCCTCGTGGTCGAGCGCAAGCTGGACAGGGACAAGTACCGAATGACAAGCGATCGAGAACTCTTTAGCAGCTTACATCTGTTGCAGATTTCAATTCCAAGTAACGGTAAATGCTTCACGTATCAAAGCGGAAGCGGTGAGTGGTATCAAAAGTACTGTCGATGGGGTACTTAAGGGCACATTATAGTTGCGGAGTTGTCAACAACCATGTGTTTCCCCCGAGTTGCGACCCAGCCTAGGGAATCGATACAGGACTGTTTCTGCTCACAAGCGTAGAATTAGTAGCTGGCTTTGAAAAGAACAACTTTATACAGGGCTCCTCTCGATTGACTGCAATCAAAGAACGAATCTGCAGATCAAACTGTAGATACTTTTCAGCTATCGGTAAATAAATAAAGACTCGTTTCCGGGCTCTTGGGTTTCATATCAGGGAAGTGGTAAAAGAGCAAACGATTATGGAGTTGTTCTGAGCCCTTGGAACGGGAAAGTTTTATTATGAAGGGTCGGGAACAGAAACTATTTTTTCTTATGTAGGGCATTGTAAAAAATCCATTAATGGCAACTTTAGGCAGTCGGGCATTTAGCTTCAACTTCCCATCTTGCACAGTTTTGTTAAAAGGCGGTTATAATCACCTCTGTGTATTTAGCATTTAGAATTTGGTGCGGGTCGCAAGCTGTAAGGTTGTCGATGCTGATTCAGCTCGTTTTACCCCTGCGTAATTGTCATTGTTGCTAATCATATTTCCTATCAATGAGCCATGTGAATGAATAGCTGTGGGAAAATGGGTTCTTCCTCCTCTGCAATCAAGCTTTTAAAATATGCCCTTGTCTTCCCATATGCTTGCCAGGGAAGAAATTCTCAAGGGCAAAAGTGCAAGGTGGTTATCCGAAAGTGCTGCTTTCATCTCTCCAGTTAATAAAACTGTAAGCGGATGTAAAATCTCTTTTCCAAAGCTTGACTTTTCCATGTTTCGCTGTTTGCTACTCCAATTTGACTTTTACAAGCCCATTGTCACTTCATCCAGATCTGTTGATCGAAAGTTTTTTTTTACACAACCGTACAGGGGACGAGCTGGTGCAAGTAATGGATAAATGAATTGTGAAAATAAACACCTGCTCTTATCGATATGAAAATGAGAATGGAGGCTACCGAATCATGGATATGCTCATTCAAGCACCAAAGTTCAGTTTTGGCAACTCACCTCTTGTGGAGAAGTATCAAGTGGAAGCAACACAACTGAAACTATTAAGACACGTTCCCATAGCAACGACTTCATGGTTGGCCAAAAATTGATTTGAAATTAAAAAGGAAAAGGGCATTTTTGAAGATAAGGAACATTTACACCAACTAAAGCATCATTATTTAGTGCCATATCTCGATTCGACTTGAGTCAGAAAAGGGAGAAAAACGTTGCTCTCTGACTAGGTAATAGTGTGTGCAGGCACCAAATTACAACCGTGAGGATCACCAGGTAGAGCCTTACAAGCCAATAATTGAAAGCCGTGGAGTTATTTGTCCATGTTTCCTCTCTTATACTGTCCCGCAGAGAATTCAATTTGATAACTTTTGTGGTCAATTCAAATGAAATTCTCCGACTCAATTCCATTCCTTTCATATTGTCCCCTTGTATCAATGGGGGTTAATTCGGACAAGACTCTGGCCGCCGCTATTCATTTCACACCAATTTTTTTCATCCGCCCCTTCTCCTTTCGTCTCCGGCACAATAGCTCCAAGTTGTTGTACTCACTTCACTCCTGGTCTTGCACCAATTGTACTTCTTGATCATTATGCTCACTGTTCACTTTGCCGCTTTGAGGATCCTGACTTCGGTTGATTATTTCTCACAGTATCGGTTAATAATTCTTATGAGTACAGCCTTTGTTGAGCACAGCGGTGGAGTCTGTTCTACAGCTACTGCATCACCATGGCTCCAGGCGATCGTGGCGCCATCTCGCTGGTGCAAATGTAGAGGAGAAATCAGCAACAAAACCATCTACTACTGCACCCAAGGCCCAGAAATTAGTCAGAATCGAATCAACGGCGTGTGAAACTTAAACCTAGGCAAAGGGGAGTGTGATCATGATCATGCACTTCTTCAAATTATGGGCATCAAACTCATTCAACTTTGTTTGATTTCCTGAACAACGGTGGTATAGGCAAAATACTCAAGGAAATTAAAGTAAAGCACTCCGATTCTAAATGTTGTCATCTTTGCCTCTTCCCTCCACCACCAGATTAATTTGTAACCGCATTAATTGCCTAATTTTTTTTATTACGAAACCACTTGCCCAATGACTGGATACCAAGAAGAAGAACACCACAGGAAAAATCAAATGCATTTAGCGCTCACTCGTTCGACCACATAAAATCACTCCACTTTGGCATTCACCCCATTTGAAAACTGCTCTAGTTTTTCATCAAAATTCCTTTGTCTGCATCAAATGATAGGTTTTCCAACCAACTGAACTCCATGGAGGAATTCCATCGTATTCGAATTGCACCAGCTCTTTATTCCCTTGATGGTTTAATATGAATGGTTTAAAAATTAAATCGGACAGACGGATTGACCAAAGGTGAAATTACGGAACAATGGTAGAAAATAATTTGAAACCAATTTGAGCCTCATTAACCTATTGTGCACAGAGGGATTTTAATTCACGCACAAGATTATCACCTGCAGTCCAAAGGCTATTCATTCGATAATTGTAACATTTGCAAGCTTTGACCATAACATGAATTAAATGGAAGGACCAATTACGCCATGTATTGTGACCGTCGTCGCGACCACGGCATATTGTGATTTAAAAACACAATTACTGTTATCCGGTACTCGGAAGTTTTTCACCTGTCTGTACTAACAGCCCCGACGTGTCTTTCAATGCCGTGCTATGCCGAGAGCTTGAGCGAGCTAACGTATACGCTAACTCTTTGAAAGTTTTAAAGTCGTGTGCAATTGTCTCATCCATCCAGAGCCGAGTGCCAGAACTAACACGAGAACAAAAGCTGTGAATGCAGTCGTGGATGCTGATGAAAGTAACGTAATAATTTGATTAGGCGCCCGTCCGTTCCGATGCTCCAATGTCCGGCCTCTGGAGACACGTAATATCTGCTTACGAAGCCGAAACGAACGTTTACTCATCATCTCATCTTCATTTCGGCTAGTTTGTTTGGTGCCATCCTAATGAACACTTTGTTACCCGCAACCCTCCTCTCTTTCGCCCACCTCAATTCACAGAAGAGGCCCACTTGTCTCTCCCAGCTCCTAACCTGTATTTTACCTGCCTGCACAAATCAAATCTTTTCTAAACTGGTCCGTGTCTGGATCATCTGGAGACGTGTGATTCTTTTGGGATTGCTGGACCTGGAGACTAGGCTGATGCTGTAGCTCATAAACCACTCACTCATCTGCCTATTGCACAAATCTCTCCCTCCCTCCACCCTTTACCTTTTAATCATCTCTAATCAAAAGACCATTAGGTGATGTATCATTGAGCACAGGCTGAAATTACAATCAAATCAGGATTTATTCAAAGTAAATTGCCCCCTTTCTCAGAAAATTTAGGTATCCTTCATATTTTAAGGCCCGGGAAAAATCTCTGTTTATTCCGAGTAAGACACCAGGTAGACAAATAATTCATAGTTTGGCTGGCTAAACATCGTGGTCAGTCATCTGATTAGTATTAACTGTAACTACACGGTTGACCTGTTGATCGCCCCACAGCACCGTTTTCAAGACTGGGTTTACCCAGTATCACTCGCCTAATGAAAAGAAGGTGGACAGCTTTTCATATAAAAAACAGTCTGACCTATATTTAATCTCATGTAACAAATTCCCTGGTCTCGTCTCCTCCTGACATTCTTTTGGTTTCGGGCATTACCATGGTAAAGAGGTGTAATTTTACCCCACTGTAAATGGGACACCTTCAAGCTACTTTTGTACATGTATACCATAACCCATCCATACCATTTTTTATTTGATTTTAGATACATTGAATGCATGGTCTCCTACATGTTTTATTCTATCTTCAAAAAAAGTTGTTTCGAGATAAAGTTTATTGACAAAATTAGACGATCAAGTCACATTGCAAGTGAGCTCACATCTTCATCTAACAGCTCGTAAAGTGGAGAAAAAACAACAATGAGTTGTGAACACATGGGTTTAATTGTCCAAGTTTCGAGCAATTCTTTATTCTTTGATACTATTGTTGGACCCCGGAAGCTTATGGATGTTGAATACTGACCACTAACCTCTAAAAATCAGCTGAGGAAACTAGAAGGCAGAATGTATACTAAAACAGCTTGATTCGACACTTGCCCGTTCAGCTTCAATTTCATAAGGACATTGGAGAAATACAAATCTTGCTGTTCTTCCTGCAATCGCAATCAAGTGATCAGATGCAATGCTGCATTTAATTTATGGTCGACACAGGGTAACAATCATGTTCATGCTGAAACTGTGTACCATTCAAGCTTGAATGCACATCCCGTTGGATGACGCGGCTTATCATTTTCAAACGTTGAACGTTCCTATCGTATCGCTTTGTTCTGCCAGTCCACTGCGTTAAATTAACCAACGACGAGCATTAACGTCGTGGTCGTCCATGTCATTTCGTTTTAGGACGTTGCTCATCTCCCAGCCTTAAAAAAGCAGGTACACAAGCTGTGGTCACGCAGTAATTTGATTCTATGCACAGGTCAACGAATTTTTGATTTAACGATTTTCTAGTTCCATCTCATCTCTCGTTCGTGCATATAAAAGTTTAATGGGAAACATAAACGAATTGATGGCTCGAGGAATGGCTACAAGCTCGCTTTTGTCTAGTTCACTCAGTGTAAGTTTGTTTTTCCTGAAGGATAAAAAGTCCCTGGTTTCATGAGCACAAACACCAAGTTCTGATCTAGGTGCAGCAACATAGTCTGAATGCTGGCAAGTAAGTTGTGATTATTTTTATAGACGCACGTCAAGGTGGCATTGTGAATTTAAATTAAGTTTTCACATTAAAAGGCACTGCCACCGGATTGTTGACGCAATGAAAAGTAATCTGATCAATGCAATTCTTCCTACCCTAAACTGGTCGTTTACATTTCTTCAATAGTTTCGTTCCTTTCCCATGTCATTTTGCCTCACTGTCAGTACTCAACTTGACTCGTCTCGTAATTCAAAAAATCGAATGACTCTAATCAAATCAGAATCCCAGTTGCTGCAAACGAAAGCCTTGGAGTTGCCAAGTGTGAAAAATGCTCGAGTGACTGCTCAATTTACATGCATTCCTTTTAAGTAGTTACACGGTGCAGTTCAACGCATCATTTCATCCGACACTAGCAACTTGATTGAGACTTGAGAATCAGGAACGAGCAACCAGTCAATTTATTGCAAACTGCAAATCTCGCTATTGCCAGATGAAGAGCTCCACGAGCAAAAATTGATTATGGATTAACTTTAAGTTTTATGCTCTTTGCAAATATGATCGTGCACCTTCCGCAATTACAATTAGTCCCGACACCTCTCCGGCTAAAAGCTATTGTTCCTCGTGGTTGCTCGGTCCGCCCCAGCAGCGTCTATTTGCACCAACGCAATTACTCGAACGACTGCGAGTTAGAAATAATGACCAGGACAGATGCTCCGCTCGGACTCTCGGTCGCTTAATGGCTAGAATTTAGCACATTTGCAAGTGTAATTAAGAAAAAATTCCGAGAAAATTGCATGCAAAGTTCCGTCTGCACATGTTTGCAGATAATTTGACTTTGTTCTCCTTAATTGCTTTGAGTTACGGCAGGTAAATTAAGCAAATTTTGAGACGGTGAAAAAACAATCAAAGTCTTTGCTTGCAGACTTTAGTATATTCCTCCCTCCCCTGGCATTCATCAGCACCAGGTCTGAAAAGAATAGAAAATTCCCATTTAATTGCAAACTGATGGTGCCCAAAGGGCGTGGAAACTGTTACTCGTGGAAACGAAATCGTAAGGGAGACTCTAATCGCACCAAGGCTTTAGCATGGGGAAGACGCATTACGTTTATGGGAGTTAAACAAAAGCATCACTTGAGGGAAATTAAGAGTCTTCGCAAGTCATAATTCTAGGAAAAAAGTCGTCCGCCTTATTCTTTTATTTTAGCCAAATGTAATCAATGAATCTGTTCAATTTTAATTCACCTCATGGGGGGTGTGCCAATTAGTGTTGAATAAAGGACGGAGTAATGAGAGTTCGCCGTCCCTGAATCTCACAGTCTGCCAAGTTTTTGATACAGTGAAGGAAAGATTGCTTCGCCACTAGCCTGACAGTGAATTGCAACGGATAGGCTAGGAAAGAAATCGTGCAAAAATTTTCATCCCAGGTTCTGAAGGAAAGTTGATTGGGTATTGAAAAAATGATCTGACAGAGCCGATCGTGCGGATTCGGCCGCTTTGTGGTTTGAACAGCATGTTGCTCCAGTCAAGCATAGTGGTGAGGTTAAGCTGAAAGCAATCCGTGGATTAAAAAGTTGCACAACTACTCCCCTGCTTGCGGGAGAGGGAAGAAGGAAACTCTATTAAATCAATTAGTTGTTCAATTATCTCACGTCTGCCAGATTGCTCGAGCATTTCGCCCATCCCTTCCCTATTCTCCGATCGCTGAAGCTGAAAGAAGCTCAACGAGTTGAAAGTACATACATTTGGGAAATTGCACGAGTCGCGAACCTCTCTTCTTCCTCCTTGGGTTATTGCTTTGTGGTAAATCAAGTCATTTACAACCCGTCTAAACAAATAGCAATGGCAGTTGAGCCTCTGAAGCTGGGATGCAGCCGTGGCACTGTATGCAACATTCGTTCATGCTGGGGGATTAGGCCCTGATGAAGGACAAGAAAAAAGCTATGAGCAATTGAGATAGACTGAAAATTAGTATTTGTAAGTATGTGTTTGATGCTCATAGCAGAGCCATTTTGTGGAAACTGTAATGGACACAATGGGGAATGATACACGAGATGTACTATCATCGCAACTTTATGTACAAAATGCTTAAGGCGGGTATCAGATAAAGAGGAGTTGGTTGGTGAGGTAGGAGTTTGGAGAAGGAGTAGTAATGTTGTAGGCTGTGATTGCAAAATTGTCTCTTTTATGTTCGGTAGCAGAGCTGTTGAGAGATGTTCTCTGGGGATGGTGAAACTCGTTTATTGCCGAGATTTCCCCTCTACTAACATTTCTCTCAGTTCATGAATAGGAAATAAAGGAAAACCCATTATCACGCCATCCTGGCGTAACAGAGAAAAGGACGGCGACGAATCAGGAAAGAGATTTCTCTCTCCGAATCTTCGCAACCAACCCGCGTGTCAAGCCCACCGACCGACTTCTTAAGCGGAGTGAGAGAGATGAGCGCATCTTCGCACACAACAACAACTTCCGCATGAATCTCATCCTCATCCGCCTCCGTCTTTTCCCACATCCCATCGTGTCCGGACAAAAACTGTGCACTTACCGGGTGTCGTCTTCTTCGCTCTTGCTCGATTCTCTCCCGGCATCCGTTCATTCCCATGCTGTATGTGTGTATAGGCATGGTCTTGATCGTCTCTCCTCTTACTTCATGCCCGTCTTCGTCCTTCCGCCCTTTAAAGTGGACTGGAATTCCTCATGAGATACAAAGAGACAAGTTTTACTTGAAAGGAGAAATAAAAGACCGTTTCCTTCCTCCAAAAAGTCAAATGCGTATAACTTTCACCACAATCCGCTTCAGACAATCCCCCTTCTGACGCATGGAACTCATCTGTCTGGGATTATGAGAAAGAAGGAGCGGCACATGCGCCTAACGAAGGCAAAGTGCTAGTGAAAATGATGGCTGCAAGATTTCGTCTCCTTGGTAGAATTAAGGGACAGGGATTCCACAAGGTTTGAATTTCGTATTCTCCGCATTACATTTTGTCAAAGTCTAAAATTGAAATTCCACAGAGCTACTGCCACGTCGCATTGTTTTCATCGGGGTAAATTACTTTGCATTACATATAAATTGGTACACATCTGCACCCATTTGCGGCCCGTTGGATGTACAATCCCCGACATTATTAGAAACCAAGTGACGATTCAGCCCAATCACGACCATGAGCTTCACGTGCGAGTAATTTCCTTGTTTTGTCGCAAATTGGTCTTGTCCTGTGCCTCAAATTGGGTGCAGGCAGCCATGAGTACGGTAGAAGTCTATGGCAAGCATTTGGAATTCGGAATATTCTTGCATGAGTTGAAGTTTGCTTGGAGGTTGACTCTTGGATTTGGAGCTTGGGGACTTGAGATTGAGAGAACGTGCCGACTCTCGAGAGGAATCACGAATTTGAGAGAATTCGAGTCATTTCATCATGACAGTTTATTACAAACAAGCTCGTGATGCGCATTTATGACTTCTCCGCCTGGCATCAGCTGCAGATACGCGGCGTCAGCCAAACAAACAAGATGGGAAATGAGGTGTCAAATTCTAATTCGAAAACTGCTGGGAGGTGCCCCTGGTTGGGTATGGAGCTACGGAGTAAAGAGCAGGGAACGGCATGTGTAAATTAGAAGGGAATAAAAGAACTGTCATTTGCTGTTTCCGTTATTTAGACAATTTTAATGAATTCTGAATTCACGTTTTAACTAAGCAAAGCAATACGTTCCTTCGTGACTCATGGCAACTATGACTATGGCACTGATCACATGCAAGGGCTGACTGCCACTATGAAAGTCAAGTGGTAATGGAATCGTACGCGTTAGGAGACGCTCTGAGCTCAGGTATAAAAAATATTATCCGCGTTTCCTCTCCAAGAAAAAAGTTCGTGTTGCTTGTAACCGCACTGCAACTTCTGCAGCCTAGAGCAAAGCCCGAAGGTAAAGATGGGGATAAAAGTCGCCAACTCACGAGGTGCATCTAAGAACCTGGGACTTTCACCATGACAGAGAAAATCCTTTCCGGCGAGCTGACATTTGAAAAGCTGAGTTTTTATACACGGAAAGAAAAACTATTTGCGAGACGCATTAACATTTTATTCAGCTGAGATCTTCTAAAAAGAGTTTGAAATCTTCTTAAATTCCTCTTTTAAGGCACATAGGCTTTCTCTCGCTTTTATATTCCTCTGGCTTTTTACGGGCGGAGCGCTCGTTCATCTTTATAAAATGTTCAGTTCAATTCATCAACCTAGTCGTTTCTGGAAGGGCAGAGGAGGAGAGAAGAGACGGGAGCGAGAGATGTAAACGCTGAGAAAAGGCTCTCAACCATAATAGCGTGTATAATGTACTACCGCCATCACTTCTCCTTTAAATTTAATACCGTCTCTTTCTCCAAAGCTACCCAGTTTCCTATTCGTCATGCTCATAAAATCCCCTATTATCTCCCCGCAGGAGAGACTGTAGACAGAATTGAGTGAGGAATTTTAGCATCTTACAGCCATTTTGTGCCATAATCTTCTTAGCCGTCATGTGGCAGGGACAGTGTAAAACTTTCACCACAAAACTATCTCCGTTACATTGTTCACGGGAGGGAGAGTCAAGTTAGAGCTGGACTGGAACTATGGAGGCAATAGCGGACGAAGTGGAGGAGCTGGAGGAGTTTCTCCCATTAGAAAATGTGCTCCGTGAAGAAAAAGGATGTTAAGTTAACGTAAGAGAGAGCGAGAGAGAATGAGTGAATGAGGAAAACAACTTTGCGTATTATAAGCCGTTTGTACAATCAAAAGATTATAATACCTGATAGAGCGACTGATGCCTGTGGCGACTGGACGAAATTCTCGCTACTACTACATGCTAAACCGTAACGCAGTTGAACTGTATGATACAGGCGAGGCAATATCATGAAATGGATGAGCGATGCCAGAAGTTACATGTACCTTTACGTCAATAGTCGACCTTATGTGCAAAAACAAACAGCCAAAAATACTCCATTAATTAGAGCATTGAAAAGAGTTTTGATTGACACGGATCACTCGTCTGTAAAACCTTTTAGTATGAAATACTTTGTGATATGTATCGGTTTATTGGCTGCTGGATTGATTGTTACCTTCTGTCTTTGGGTAGGAGAATGCAGCATGAAATTAATTCCTGGGGGCCCATGGCGTTGTCATGAATTCAGCCACTGCATAAGCCACTGTAGAGGACTCGTACCTCAAATACGAGGTGCTACACATTCTAAAGATCAGCACTGATATGCAGGAAACGAATGTGAGCCAATTTTATTGCACTTATGCACTATGACGCTTATATATCATAGTAATTAGTATTAGCCTAGATTAGTCACTGTCGTCCTTCAGGTAAAAGCTGTTTGGGACCAGAACCAGCCAGTAATTAGCTCCAGCCAGTGGTTGGTTTCCTTTCCATATTGTAAATGTCCACATTAAAAATCGACGAGTGCAAGTAATTTCTCGTGTTTTCAGTCTCCAACATTACCAGCTGCCACAAAATTGTTTCAGCCGTAATTGTAATAATCACAAGATGTGAGCAAATTGTGTGTATTTTTGTAGCCTTCCGGTTAAAAAAGTTTTAATTTCGGGGTACAGCAGCGAACTGTAATAATGGAGCTGAGAATTAAATTCGGAATATTTAAGGAGTTTCTCCTCGTTCGAAAATCTTTTCCACAAAGACTACAATGAAGGAGAATGTGGAAACTCTGCCGTAGTGTTGTAGCGCAAAGGGAAAAATGAACTGCACTATATTCGTGACCCTTGACTTGATGTGGCATCAGTCTCTTGCGACGAACTATTGTACTTGTGTAAAATTGTTTTACAGTTCCAAAATGTCACAAATACATTCTGCCATAGCGGCTTTTTTGCTAATTTGCTCGCTCAAATATGGAAATGCAGGTGATTTCAAACTGAATTTCAGATTAGCACTGACTTCTAGACTCCCGCCGTATGCTAACTGCAATTTAAGTCAGTGCTGTCGATTAATATTTTTAACATCCAACAAAACTTTAATTCAAGAGCTCCTGCCCCACGAAGGCTACGATCAAGTCAGAGAGATTTACAACTCTCGTGTACAACAGACCAAGTCCTTACACCAATTCAAACTTTCACCGATCTGCGTTCACATAGTCGTCGATGTAAACTGTGCTTTCCAAGTAACACAGGATTTTAAGTGGGTGGATTTGTTCGCCATGAATATGAAGCAGTTAGCCATTCACTTTCTCGTCGTTGGTTCAAAGGTGCAGCTGCTCAGCTTCTTGAAA
>VRMD01001914.1:0-15015 GCA_009872375.1 Sminthurides bifidus | reverse complement strand
TACCTGAGATACATGAACAAGTAGGATGATGGGAGGTGCCGTTAGCGACGTCTTGTGCCGAGTGCAGAGCTATTTTAAGCGTGTGGTAGGAATCAAGTAATGTTAATTTGCTATTGTTTTCTGGTTTTCCAGCGGGGGCAAATTCATCAAAGTCTGCGACCAGATTCAGTTGCCTGATGATGTTACCATGGGATACATTGTCGGTAAGTTCTCCGTCTTCTCGACCGCCCATAAGCTTACGTAATTATAGACTACGGTACTAATGTACGGTACTTGAGCCTGCTGGAAACAATTCTTATACACAAGTCAGTTGTTTCAGCTCACTATCGAGGTAACATGGACACGAAACAGAAACCAGGACTCGTTATCAGTACAATGAAGAAAGCCAACAGTTCTTACAAGTAGCCCTGTGGAATGACTTGGAAGGTTGAGATGATGGTGGAGATGGAAATGTTGGGACTCTGGAGTGGGAGTAATGCACGTCGTAATGAAAAATGATTGAAGTTTGATGCTGGAGCTGCTGACCCGTCGGTGATAGACTCTCATGTCTGATGATGCAAAAGTATTTTTGGTAATGATACTCTCCAGAGAAGGCGGCAGGTTACCAGGAAGAGCACGGCAATTTAGCCCTGCAAGGCATCCGCCTGATTGCTTTTGATAGACGGAGGGAGGTAAATACGGTGGAAAATCGGAAGAAAAAAGATGGAACGTAATGACTTGGTTGTTGCTGGAGGTGATTAGAGCGCCGTGGACGACACAAGCTAATATTCCCCGAGCTACCACGTTACTTTTGTATTCACGGCTGGCAGGTCATTTGATGAACACGTGCTGAGATTGTAAATTCGGCTCCACTGACAATTCTTGATGGACAGGGAGTGAACGAAGAAGTGCCTCTGCCTCGGAGTATCGTATCATGAGTGTTGTCAATTCCGTGGACAGGATTGCTGATACTGAGGAATAAAAAAGGATTGCCAAAGGAGATGCTGGACCTGTTGCATTAGTTGGAAGTTTCCTGGATGGAATTATAATCAGCTTGGAAGCTTGGAGTCGAAAGCCTTGGAGTCAGAAAAGAATTCATTTGCGTGATCTATGGTTCCATGTGTCTTCGAGGGCTGATCGTAAAGCTCAAGCTGACATGAAGATTTTTGTAGCGAAGAATTCGTTAATCACCTACACTTGTATCGATTTCATGGTCGAGTGCTCAGTTCGATACTTGTTTGCCCTGGCATGGACTGTACCACGATGAAGCTTCAGGGTTACATTAAATTACGATACAAAGCGACCGCACCGAGTCATGGTGGGGCGTGTGTGTGCGGCTGAAGATGTTCACAGAATGGTGGAGTATGGCACCTCATCTGCGGTGCTCCGAGGCAGGCTGTCCCAACTCTTCTTAAGAGGATGAAAGAGCCAAGTATTAGTCAACTTGTTCGGGCGCAACCCTTTGTCATTTCGGATGTAAAAAATTTATTCGTTTGTCGGCGGTTTTTATCCTACTACGAGAGCTTTTATCACTTGTTTCGCTTCCATTAGACTCGTGGTGGAACGGCCGTGTCCCAGGTGTAGGATGTGAAGATACCAGGCTTTTAACCAGTGGTTAAGCGATTTGGACTTGAAGTTAAATGTTTTTGGTGTTGGAAGCCAGACGGTTGGAAAATTTGCAAGGAAACCAGTACGAGGCCAAATAAAGTCTGGGATGAACGAGAAACAAGCACATTTGAATCAAAGATGTACGAAGAAAAGCCTGGACTAATAATTGGGGACTGAGACGGTACTTGAGAAAGTCATGACGATGAAACTGCACAAGCTTTGCACACATAATTAACATGTTATTCGGGGACCGAAATGGAGCCGACACCCTGTTCTCAACAATTGAACAATTGGAAAACAAGTGACTATTGTTAAGTGACATGGGGACTGGAGAGGAGAGAGCCTTCAAGTCCTGGGATTGTTAGTACAAACACACAAAGGATAAGGAGAATCACATCACGTGTGCAATCAAGGAACGATCATGACGCTTCAGTTATCATAGCCATTATTACCGGATTTCGTTACATTGTCCAGGCATGGGAGAAGGCCGGCCCTTATCTCGGAAGAGTGTTGTAATCCTAAGGCTGTGTATTAGTTCGGATATAAAAAGATGTGGAATCAAAATCAGAATCCTCCAACACAGGGACTTCCGCATGACTGTTGGCAGTTTCTGTTGCTGTTACAAATGAAGCAGATAATGTAGGAATGATGGGGCCAAAGCACTTGTGAAGCTAAGGGTGTTGCCAGCAGGCGAAAGTACTTTGATGATGATGACTGATGCAAGATGTAATTATCGAGTATTCACTCTAAAATGTTTTTNTGGGGCCAAAGCACTTGTGAAGCTAAGGGTGTTGCCAGCAGGCGAAAGTACTTTGATGATGATGACTGATGCAAGATGTAATTATCGAGTATTCACTCTAAAATGTTTTTATGCTTGTGTTTTCAGGCCACCTCCTCAAAGGAAATTTGACAGTCATTCCCAAGTTTCATTCGCACTTTGAAACTATGAAATTCATCGATATGAAAACGGCCAGCTCGGAGGTAAGTTCGATTGACAGTCAAAAAGTCTTCTTAAGTTATGAATACCGTTGCTATAATTTATCGATTTGCTGGACAGTACGACAATCTTGCATCAGCTTCAAATAGGACCAAGGGGTTGTAAAGTTTAGGCTGGCATATCAACTGAAAAGTCTGAGACTTAGCGCCATTGCACGTGGATGAAAGGTGGCACGTAAGATTGACACTGCTCTGACAGAGATTGACCAATAATTATCCCGGTTATTCTTGGAGAAGGAACAGGGCATGTGCATCTTCTATTGTGTGTTTTACGCTTGCTCCAAGGCATTAAGATTAGCGTCTGGACCAGAGGATGAGTTGCATTATTTGCGGCACCCTCCTATAGCCCATTGTTAATTTGGTTGGCGGCTACAGGTGGGACATTTCATGCAAGGAGTCGACTTTGTACTCCGCCCTGATGCCGTGCATCTTGTACTCCAGGAGGTTTAAGATCATAATGATTTTTTATTGTCCTCCTTCGTTCGGATGTGCAGATGCGTCTGTTCTTGTAACGTGGAGAAAATTGCCATAGGAACAAACCATTGATTAATGACTTTTGATGGGATGCTGAGAGCGAGAGCGCCCAAGATGGAATTCCAGATTCATATGTTCCTATACGTTCTTCCCTTCATTCCCTAAATCCGGGCATTAACTCCTTCAAGTCCTAAAATGGACTAAGCGGAGTGTTTACAAGCACTAAAAAATTGACATCTAATTTAAGACAACGCCATGAATATTCTCTGGCCCGTGGGTAGCAATTACAATGACGTTGAATGCGATGCTTGAGGTCGAATTGACGGGGTGCAGATTTGTTTTAAGATTGACTTCGGAGATTCAGGCCCAAATAGGTGGTGGTATCAAAACGCAGAGATTGAAAAGGTGGATGATTTAAAGGATGCATTGGTGGGTTTAGCTTCACTGTGGTGCTGTAATCAGTAGCGAAACACGTGTGAGGTTACAGCTTACTTGTCAGTCTGAATTGTTAAGGTGGTGAAGACGAGGCATAGGTCCTAGGCTGGAAAAGAATCGGGTGGAAGGAAAGGATGATTGTAGTGGTAGTATACCCGAGGAATGCTTTGGTTTCCCTTTTATTCAACTTCCGAGTCACTCTTTCTCGCAAATACACCTGAGGGAAAGTTTGAAAATAAAACTTTTTTGATTGATGGCTCCGAGAAAAAAAGGAATGGACGAATAATTACTACTCCCTCATTACTATTTTACCTTGGTTCATTCCAAGTTGGCTCTGGAGAGGGAATTAAGTAGGTGGTTGGATATTGGCAGTTGTGATGCATTTCATGCTATTATTTCCGTTCCTCTGTTGTCCAGCTTTGCAACGTCATTGGCATTACAAATGGAGCTAGAGATGAGAGAGACAGAGACTGGCGTTTCTACATGCCAGATGAAAAGAATAGCGTCTGGAAGGAACGTTTATTCAGGGCATCAAAAGCACGTCCTTTGTAATCGAGACAAGTCATTACAAACTGATTAAGATTCGGTATCAAAGTTTTTCTCCCTCGTTTACATAGTCATTATTAGCTGGCTTGCATCTGTAAAGGTGTGAGTTGTGTGGAGGTGATGTGGCACTGATTGCAGTACAATTTATTGATCGCAGCCGCAGATTAAAATCCAATCTCGGAATCATTTCGCAGCGTCGTTACTTCTAATCGTTTGTTGGTTGACACTGAACTATTTTAGGAGCCAAGTTTTATGTCGTTGCAAGCAATACCTTCGATCCAGCGTTGAGCCACGTCAACAAGTACAATTGTGGAGTTGTCAACGACAAGCATGTCTGTTTCCCTAAACTTAGGCGTTCTCAACGTTAGTTCGAATGCGTAACCTTCCTAATCAACTTATTGAGTTTGGCAGATAAACAAAACCAGTCAGTTACAAGAGCCACAGACGTACAAATCCGTTTGTTGTTGATCTTGGCCCACTGACACTTGGAAAGCTGAGCTAGATTTAGTAAACATGAAATAATGCCATGAGACTACACCATGAGGAAAAGAAGGCGGCAGGAAATCATGCCAGTTAATCGAAAAATCCGATCTGGAATCAAATCATTATCCAAACAAATTACAGGATATTAGCAATTACAGCTGCTGCAGTTAGAGTACAATGTCAGAATTAGAAATTGGAACTGGATCTTATAGAGCTTGTTCTTGTGAAGAAAATATCGGAATGTACCGTGTACAAGTCAGTCTATTAAATTGAGCTTCTCTATTCTTTGCAGATTACCTTCAGTTACGTCCGGTACGATAACTACGAAAACATTCTGGATATCCAAGGATTCTCAGAGGAAAAGGATCCAACGAGGTTTCTCTCTTTGCATTGCCATCTGTACCCGAACTTCTCGTATTGTATCGACAGATGACGGTGGAACTGCGCCGCCTTCAGCCTTCTTCCTTGTCAGCTTTTTGAGTGCAACAATTGAGTCATTTTTGGAGACCTGCAACGCCCTCTATGTTATATGTAGGAATAAGTTTACAATGCAATTCGATTCTTGCAAATTGTCGAGAACGTAGGGCCGCAAACGACATCGACTTGTTATTGTTACCATTAGGTTAATTGTAGCTGTAACTAAATTCAATCAGTTTTGTAAGTTTAGATTGTTGATGAGACATGACGTGCTACTAATAGCTTATGAGTAACAATCTGTAATACCTAGCAATTAAGGGAAGCAAGCTGCCTTTTTGTAGCTTTCTTTTTGACGCTTCTGCATTCTTGGTTTTACTATATTGAGAGAATTAATAGTGCCATAATTGATGTGTAGGGCAACTTATGCGTATATTATCGTTGAGAGCCGAGAAAATCAGTTGGATTGATTCTTTTATTGCGAATTTACTCCAAATATTTAATAAACATGTTTTGTCAAGCAATGTTAATCGATAGTTCGGATAAGTCATTGCCAAAGGGGGAGCTTATACCTCTGTTGCCTCGAAGGCTTTTTGTTTCACAATCATCTTGAAATTGCTTCCTCGTTTTTCCATAGATGATTTGTCTCGAAAAGGTGAACTTTTTATACAGTCGAATGTCCTAGAGGGTAGTTTAGGCTGACTTCCAAGTTTACTTTCCCTGTTCCGCGAAGCACGATGCATGCTTACGTTGGCTCGCAAAATGTTGCCCGTGTCTTGAAGCGAGTTTTCTCCGGGAAGTGATCTCACGCTTGAATTGGTGGATGATCTCTGCAGGAGAGCATGGATTAATAATTTCCAAAGATTAAAGTACGGATGCATTCGAGGGAGAGGAAGCCCCACGTAATGCACAAATAACTTCCTGTCTCCAATTTACAGATCAACCGTGTATGTTATGCTATGCTTGAACCCTTCCACGACGTCAGGTGGGTACAACCAGGTAAATAGAATGTATAAACTTTTCACCTGTTTGATTAGCCCAGGAGACGACTTTCTCCTAGACGACGTGGATGTAAGCATGCTGCAATCCTGCTCGTCACCCTCCTCAGGATTGCATTCACGCTTGACTGCCATCCCAGTTTCGACTCGTAGCTTCATAGTTGTCAGCTTGATTGACGAAGTGGAAGATGAGCCCGATGATGATCTCCTCGAACATGCCACTAAAGAGCTCAAGATTCCAAGAAACCCCTGAGGAATAACCAAACCGGAAAATGAAAGCAGTTGACAAGTTTACGTGCGGTAACTAGCTAGTTAGCATTGAATATGGAAAGCACATAGCAAGCCTAAAATATTACAGTTCGGCAAAGCAAATTCGGCAAACACACGCCTACTGATAGTTAAATAATCCTACTGAAATGATGGCATAAACATGTTTTATTGTAGGCATTGCCAACTCACAGCATAAATTACAATTGAGCCCAGGAGCAAGTATATGGCTCGGAAAAATGCACTTCAGTTACCTGGCGGAACCTTGAGCTCATGGACGAATACACAATGGGATTGACGCAAGAGTTGAGAAACCCCATCAGGTTAATACACAGCATTGTGAAGTAGAAGTCTCGTCTGCGGAAATAATTCCACTCCGCCTTCTGGGTTACCATGGAGACGACAAAGTACGGAGTCCAGCATATCACATAGGCGACTACCAAGACCAGTACCATTTTAGCCACCTGTTTCATTAAGCGAGTCTCAGTCTGAGTATTGAATCTCTTATTTCTCCAGGGCTTTTTGCAAGAATTTCCACATAACACTTTCCTAGGAATTACATTCGAGTCCCTTTATCTTACAAGTACAGCCAAGATTTTTTGATAATGTTCGTCCTATAGCCGGTGGCAAGACTTAGGTAACAAGATCTATTTTTATCTTTTCTTCATAATAAAATCTGTCAATTGTTTCAATACCAGATGACGAAATAAAGTCTACTGTTCCCCAATTACGTAGTGCATTCATGCGGCAGGTGAAAGTGAAACGTGAGCGTGAGTCAGATAAGTTTTCTCCTCTTACCTTCCTCCTGCCTTTCTCCAGTATCATGGTTCTGTCTATCGCCCGCAGTTTGAGCGGGTATTTTCCGCATCATGGCACGAGTAATGGCGAAGCAAGTGGCCCCGATTATCAGCAAGGGAACGGCATACATGAAGACAAATAGCGTCAAGAAATACGCTTGGCGGAAATTGTCACTGAATCTGTTGGATAGTATGAAGCAAATCTTCAATATGTTTGTGTAATAAGTTCAATGGGATGGAATTCTCTTTATCGTGTAAGATTCTTAGAATACAAGCTGACAATGCTTTTGAACATTTCTCAACAACCGCTTCAAAATTCCAGTTAGTGACAAGGTCGTAAGGGTGATACCGATGAATACGGTGTGCTTTTGTAAAAATTGCTTTTATCTCCGTTGACGCCTACGGACATTTTAGAAGATATTTTTGAAGAGCAAATCGCAGATCGATAAGCTACTGTCCTCTGACAACTAAAGGAGAGAATATCATGTGAATATTTTTCGAGTTTGCTGATTTATTCTGAGAGGAGAATGCATCATCCTTGAGACCACACTTGAATTGTTAAAATACTTTCACCGGAAAGAAATGCAAGCTAATATAAGATCCTTCACTGTGACATTTACCGGAAAGAGGCAATCTTGAGGCTGAGAGTGCGGAATCCGAACTATTTTCACGTCTCGAGTGAAAAATAGAACTTGTGAAGTAGTCCATGTGACGGAATAGACACGTTCAACTTTAAATAGGCGTGTGAGAAGGCGTGTGAGAATGTGTGAAGTGTTCAAAACTTTGCATCAACTGTCACCACTAAAAAGACTATGTCTGCAAAAGTACAGTTACTCAAAGATCAAATGATGACACCTACCTGTCGGCACAATATTTCCTCGTTATAGTTCCATATTTAGAACTCAATTCTACAGAGATTGCATTGGCAGGATACAAAGTTGGCGTTGCCAGCAGGACTGGCAAAATCCATACTGTGGCGAGTACCCTACCTGTTCGCGAACGTGACATATGCATGCGGGAATGCATAGGGTAGACAACGGCGTAGTACCTGTTTAATTGAATTTGCACATTAGCACACAGGTGTGTTTAAAGTTGTAGTCACTGTTAAGACAAAGGATCTCGAAGATTGTTTTGCTAATGGAAAAGTCTTACCTTTCTATGCATATGGCAACGAGGGTGTAAATACTGGCAAAAACAAACACGGTTTCAGCAAATCTTACGAACGTGCACAAACCAGCGTTGAGAAAGTTTGCCCTGGCTTCGGCCAAAAGTTCATAGAGCTACGAGAACAAAACAATTCAGGTGGATGAGGCTTTTAAGAAGAAAGTTTTAAAATTTCATTAAAGCAGTACACAGCTATGTCGCTGAACAAATCTAATTTAGGACTACCTCTCAAAACTAGATTAGGGTGCGACAAAGGAAGATTACAGAAGTATGGAACCTGACTTGTGACCTGACTGACCTTCGTTGGAAGAACGGCGGCTCCGACCATGAAATCGCAAATGCCAAGATTGACAATGTAGTAATTGACAGGTGAGTGCATGGACTTGTTTCTGTACACCGTGACGATGACTAACAGGTTTCCGAAGATGCATATGAAGGAAGCAGTTACGAACAAAATGATGAAAGTGAGACGGACAAAGGCAATCTGCGAACACAGTGAAATTTGGAAACCATGGGTGAGTAAAAACTTGGGCATTGTAACCAGAATTTCCCTAAGAAGTATGAACTTGCTTTCAGTTTGCAGCATAACACGATTTCAACTTCACTTGTTAACTGGGACTTTTTACTTGAGGCAATGAATACTTCGAGATCTAACGAACTGGAGTTATGGTAGCTGAAGACTATGCTTGGCAAACAACAATTAAAGAGGTTGGATGGATAACCTGGCTTAGATCCGGGTAATCTGAGTCTTGGTCCACCGTTACCCTGGCAACGGGTCTTCTGGAGTCTGATTTAATCTCAAAAGTGTAGTTTTCTGCAAGTGTGAAGTTACTGGACGGAATCAGGTCGTAGTCCATTTTCTCCCTCAACAATCACCAACACTGTTAAATCTTTGGAATAAAGAATTGAATTTGAAAAGATGCGGAAGAAAAACTAAGAAGCCGTGAACTGTAAACTTGGATTAGCGAAACGAAGCAGAGAATAGAGACATGTGAAGAAGGACACTGTTACCGGAGGTAAGAGCACAACGGAAGTGAAAGCATGAGAGAAAGTCGCCGCCACTTTTATACCAATCGTTGTCTCCGCTTTCCCCAGTACTAACGGCGGGAAGCCTACGCTCCAGGAGGGCGTTGGGGGAAAAGAAAACTTGCACGGTTCGGAAGATAGTGTCAGCTGTTTGCTCATAGATGGCTCAAGACTTACAATGTCGGGGATGGCGCAAGAAATCCAAAACAGAGGTTGGCCTCCAAATGTTTGTCAGAACTAATAGATTCTAACCGTATTGCAGTATTCTTTTCCTAATGCCATTATCACTTATAAATGGGAATCAAAACGTCCAAGAAGCATGTAACCGTTTGCATATTAAGTTAAGATGCTGTCGGTAGATCGATTCGCATCTTATGAGATTATGTGACCAACGGTAATTCTCAATGCAAAAATTGTTAACTAGCTTTAAAAAAATTGAAAATTTTGCTTCAATTACGGAAATCAGCAGTACATTTAATTTATTCCAACCATCAGTTGTTCATGTTTTAGCAACACGCTAGGATAGAACGTTTGTTTTCATTGCCTGTATCTCATTTAAACATAAACTATAGGTTATGCATGTTCATCAGAAATGCGATTTTTACTCTTTCTTACACATAATCCTATCCTCATTTATCTAGTCTTAAATTAAATACTAAATATAGTTTTGAAAAATTAACGTTGGTTCTTTTAATTTTACGCAGTTGTTTCTACAGTAGTTCGTGCACTTATCAACTCCCTGTTTCAAACTAACGATTGACAGCATCAACTTTAATGAGTATAATTAAACTACTTAATAATTTCCATATCATCATCTAAACTTCCATTTGTTCGCTATCTTAACATCTTTCAGGAGTGATGTTTCGCCCATTTGTCATTAGAATTTCACAACATAGAAGATGTATCCCATAATCCCATCCCATCATACTTTTTCCCGTGATACAAGATATGTTTTGAAGAATTTTATTTTTTCTAGCACATCCTAATCCTTACGCATAGTTTACATCTAGTCTTTAGAGCAAAGTTAAGTGTTACATTTAGTTAAAAGTAAGGTCAGCAAGACCAAAACTTCGCTTTGCAAATGACCGACAAATAGAAATAGCTCCAATAATGAACAATGTATACACAGAATATGTGGGTGAATAATAGTATGTGTGCCGTAACAGTTAAGTTATGTCATCTTTACATAATTAAGACTATGATTGAGGTTGGAAGCCCACTGTAAAAGTAAAAGGATATTATGAATGGGTCCAAATCTTCAAAGGTAAAGTGCGGAGGACAGAGTAGACCAGCTCATGATTTCATCCATTCAAGAAGCCTTGCTGGGGCTGTCCAGTCTGTAATCCTGAAAAAAGAATTGATAATTTACAGATCAGTGATTCAATTTAACTGGTGTTCGATTTAAATTCAAATTCAGTTTCTGTACAAGCGAACCCCTTCCTGTCTTTATTTACCCTTCCTGAATCCTAAATCGATTCAAGCGTCAAGGAGCTTTCTCCCAATACTCACTGCCTATCATCCCAACATGAACGGACCCAGGATGCAACACCTATTGTGTACCTTGGACTCAATAAACGCACCCAAAAGGTGCTTCACCATACCGCAGTAACTTTCATCTTTGAAGGTACGCCACCTTCAGCACATGAACATAAACCCAGAACGGAGTGGTGAACCACAACCATTGGGAATACAAACCCCGAGAATTTCCGCAATGGAAGTGTGAAAGAGCCTTTCCAGCTGGAGGAATGACAGTAACTTGTGCAGGGTCTGGAGAAAAATCTAATCGGGCGAATCACTAAATTACCCTCGCAATTTCAGAAAAAAGTTTGCCAAATAAAAGGTGCGGACGGGAATTGATCCAGACAGGAATTTCTTATTACCTTTTCTCTCATGATTCTCAGTATCTGACAAGGATCAATTCTACGTGCTCTCTCTCTCTCTCTCACACACACACACACCAGTGCTTTCACCGTCTGCCGCGGTTGCGGTTGCACTGATGTACATATTGGACAAATTGAAAGAATACTGGTTCGAAGAGCATGAACCATTCAGCGATATCATCGGAGTAATTTCCAACAGCCTCCTGCATCCCTCCCAACGTTCATAACTTACGAAAGAGTGTATTTATTTTCATCCACTGACAACCAATCCCTGAGCAGTCCAGCTTCTGAATTCTCATCAATCAAAGAAACCGTAGAGGAGCAAGAACCATTAGTAAATCAATTCCAAGTTCTACACGGCTTCCCAGTAAAGAAATAGATCCTTCTTACTGCGTCCGATCACGGAATCGTTACAAGTTACAACAACAGATTCAATTATTTTCCCCTCAGATTTAACGCTTAAGAGACTAAACTTATCTTGTTTACTGGGGATTTGGTACAAGGGCGCGTGCACTGTGCTTGAAGGCATGATTTCCAGTGACCTTTGACCCCGAAGGATGAGAAATAAAATTCTAAGTCAGAACAGCATCTGAACAAAAGAAAATTGCATACAAACCTGCTCATTCAGCCCGGGATTCAGTGCAGGAACTTCTCCTTGGGGACCTCGTTGACGCTTGCAGATGCTCCGAGCTTACTCTGATATGCATCAGAGAATGAGAAAGCGGTTCCCCTGGTGCATCCACGGAGGCGCTGGCAACGAACCATTCGTCATGGGTCTGCTGGTATTTGGACTGCAAGTTGGAATGCCTGGATAATGCATGATATGAGGCATCGAGGGATCCCGGAGCTCATCAGCTGTGAGGCATGCTGGGGTGCATATGAGGACTGGGAAATCCGGTTGGAGCTGTGCCCGGGAGAAAGTTGTGGTAATTCTGGGGGGTAACCTCGGATGAGGGCTAGTTAATCAGGAGTAACCGCGAACCGTGTGCTGTGGTAATTAACATATTCATAGCTTGATTTACTTCCAGCGGGTGTTTTGACAGCGAGAAATTAACAGCTCCGACGATGACAATAGCAGCTGCCAAGCGTGTACACACGGAGACATTTTGGATTTCGGCAGAAGCACTTCCAGTTGACTTCTGGGAACCGGGCTCTTGGAAGCGGAGAGGAGGAGGGAGGGATGAGGGGTGAGGGTGGGGAGGGAAGAGAAGTGCAAAGGGGGAGTGTGTAATAAGCAAAATTGAGAAGTTGGCTGGCGGAACGGTAAATATGAACGCTACGACATGGAAAATTGGATAGGCAAATAGGCTGAAGAATGGAGACATGAAAGCAATGACTACGTTCAATTCTTCCAGGCACAAAGCTTGTTATCCTTTCTTCAGGAGCACTCAAGCATCCAAACGTCTACTTGTGCCTTGATCCGTACTTGACCCCTTCGCCAGCTTTCTCCTCCCGGATTCAGGAATCACTTTTGGGTCTTGCTTCTGTCCAAGGTTTGCCACGGATCTGAAAGAGAGCGGAAACTATTTGTTAGATTCTATTTTTACCAGGGAAATTATTCTAGTTAGCATGAAGTTAACCGTATAGGATTTGCCAATTCCATGTGATGATAAATGAGAAAATCTGCTACATTTCAATACAACTAGAGGCAGGAGAAAAGACTTTAATGTGAGCGTGACGCATTCTTTTCTTTAGACGTTGAAGTCAAAAAGGGGGAATATAAGTCTGGAAAAACTGACTTGTCGGTTTTCATGTTTTACAATTTTGTAAAAGTAGTGTTTCAATCTAATGCATAGCCTTTGAATAGACAGATGCATACACTCGTAGTTGTCAACCTCAGTTGGCAGATTTTCTCTAACTTGTGGGATTTTAAGCTCAGGATGTATGGAACCCGTGAGTGCTTTTACTACAATACAGTTGTAAAGTAGGAATGTTGGAGTTGTCCTGAATTTATTGAAATGTCTCTGCATACAATTGATTACTTATGCACCGCTGACATGTATGTTCAGTACTTGGGCATACATTTGTTCCATACGTATGCTAAATCCGGAAGATAGTTTTTTTCCCTTGTATCAGCCGGTACTAGGACCAGACTAGCACACTCGTTTGGAAACTTGGTTCAAGTGAACTCTCTGTTGTTTGCGATTTCGCCATTATTGCCTTTGCATATTGTAGACTGCTGCTGAGAAAATGGATGTTGAAAGGATTCTGCATCTTTCATGTCTTGCTCCTCCATTCAGTCTGCTTTCAATCGGAATTCAAAATGAAGGTTCAAATGAACTGATTGACGCGGGGAATGCTGCTCGCAATTCTTAGAAACCGATCAATAGAATCTCATCCGCTCAAGTAATCAGCAACTGTAAATATTCGCTTGCAGCAAGCCTGTCTGTCGTTGTTGGTACTGAGAGTTTCCATCCCTATGATCTTATGGTTGATCGAAGCATCGAGAAATCAAACAGTTTGTTAGAGGGTGAGCACGAATAGAGAGAAGAGAGAGCCTCTGGTAACCTGTTGTTTTTATTCAATCAATAATCCAGGCTAATTAGCAGTTATGGAGTTATGTAAACGACGAGACTTGACAAAGGTCGTGGGGCAGAACAAAACTGGATGGAATAACGTGGCTCATTCATAACTAACCTACTTGGTTTTCACTAAGGGTGCATTCAGTTCTATCGAGGAGTTACATCATCTGGGACTTTGGATTTGTTACGAAGCAAAATGCATCGGACACTGGTGTTTCTAACGGGTTTCCTGGCTGCTGGGCTGACCTTCCTGGCTGATGCAGCAGCCCCGAAGGGTAATTCGACGGAGCCAGCTGTAAGCCCCGTGAATTGATATTTTCGTCTAGTAAATGAAAAATTTGCTAGTGTGTGCTAATTCTCACTAAAATGTACAGGGCGAAGACCCCTCATCATGGGTTTGCAATGGCAAGAAGTTATCTGACCCGAAGCCGTTCAAAAGCGTCTTTGAGGAATGTGCCAAACGGGTGAATTATGTAAGCCTTATTGACTTTTCTTTACCGAATTGCTAAAATGGCCAAGCTAAAGCCTTGAAGAATGAAGCAGTATAAGCCTATTTTTCTTTTAGTGTCGTGACATGTGCGTGCTGATTCAAATGGGAGTGGTAAGTATGAATTCCAATGACTTTAAATCCAATTTAAATTCTGTAGAGCTTTTGAGAGCCGCTCAGCGCAGTTGCATTTGAGAAATCATACGTCTTTGCCAGTACAAAATAGAAAAATTTTACAAAATGCGCTTTTTGTCCCTAAAGTTGTCTGGACAACTAACCTTCCAAGAGGCTGGCGTGAAGAACATTTTCGATAAACTGAAGGTTCCAGGAACAGTGTCTCAACCCTTTATAAAAACCGTGAAAGTATGCACCGCAAGTAAGTTCTCCTTCAGTATGACATGCCGACGTGCATGCAAAACATCGGTATTACGCAATTGACTCTTTGACCACCGTTTGATTCTTTGGTTCTCCAATACAGAGCTGGATTCCAAAGACAAGACTGACGATTGCAAGGGAAACAAATCGTACCTTGAGTGCTTCAAGAAAGTCGTAGCAAAGGTAGCCTAATTTTTATTACAATTTACTGTTTTTCAAATGTCCCCATTAATCGGCTGACCCCCACAATTCATTTACTGGTATTGGTTCACTATTTCTGCAGACATGTAACTCCTCCGAGTCGAAATTTGGATTCACAGAAGGCAAAACCAGCCGATACTACTACGGGGGATGGGGCGGTTATGGCTACCCGATGATGCCAGTGTACGCGGGCTATCCACCACAGCAACCTCCTTCATTGTGGAGTATTCTCTTTGGATAATTTTCAAGACAATTACCTCACAACCGATTTCCCGTTACATGGCCTGATTTCCTTTCAAATCGAAGCAAAGACTCAAGCGATTACATAACCCTTTGGATTGCACACATCAGTTCCTTCTGCCC
>VRMD01001913.1:0-15021 GCA_009872375.1 Sminthurides bifidus | reverse complement strand
CATCCAAGTTTGCAGGCTTGTTGAACTGAAATGAGAGAAGACAAGGTGTCGAGTGTCTCCACGTTATAAAAATACATCACGTCAGTTGGAAAACTCATCCTGTATCAAAGGCTCAGGTATGCAATTCTTAATCCATACCTCACCACAATTCGCCCCTCCTGCACGCATCATGTAGCCGGCAGGTCTGAAGGTGGAGGTGATTATGCACCACAACGTATTCACAACCAAGATGAATGTTCCTGAAGTAGAAGAGAGAAATCTCGATTGTTGAAGCCCTATAAGGAATACGACAACGACACATTACTATTGGCAACAATACATGTAGATGATACGATATTCCATCCTCGGTCGGCCCTCCTCGAGAGATTTAACTTCCCGACCTACACGTGCAGTGCGGTGTCATGCCATGCAACAAGGTACGAGATGTGTGCGCATAATGGGAGTTTCGGCTCTCGCACAGATTTCCTTTTGGACAGGTAAGCAGCCGAGGTTATCAACACACCTACTCAATTCCTGATTCTGGTCTTACCTGTTTGCTCTTCCTCTTGTTTCTTTCTACCTGTGACTAAAAGTATACATGGGTACAGTAAAAGCAAGGGTGTAAATCCATTCACACCGTACACATTTGTTAGTGTCCAGAGTCTCTCCGACTTGGCTCAGCTCACCTTTGGTTGATCATCACTTGTTGATGAAACACTCGACTGTGGTATTGCAGCAAGGGGCGGCTCTGATCATTGTGTATTGTTGCATCCACTTCTCTAACATTCGTGGCCATGGGCGCGAGCAATAGTTGGCGAAATTACATCTGTCAGGTGTAAGAAAAAATTAGCTGCTGTCCAAAATCTGCCACATAATCATCTTTTTTCAGCCATAGAAACAATGCTTACAGGTGACAATGTGACGTGATACGTGAAAACAACACATTTACCCAAGAATCCGTTTCGTGCATTAGTGTATTTGGCTTCCGATCCAATATTTTTGTTGCACACTGGCAGTGAGAATTGCTGAATGTGTAGCTGTTACGAGTTACATTTGAGCAAAATGGGCAAGTTTTCCCTTCCGTCTCAGTATTCCAGCCTGGGCATTGTAGCAATAACCCTCCTGTTAATAAATCAAATTCATTGTTCAGATAAATATAGAGATTTAGAACCAAGTGGGAGCAAAGTAAAGAAGGGTCCAATAGTAGAGGACGACATACTAAACGGTTCACAGCTAGAAACTAAGGACTTTTACGAAGCATCCAAACGTTTATCAGTTTCAGCTCGAAAAAACTTGCTAGATGGTTCGCGACGTTTGCAAAAATTTTGTGGAAAAGATAGCGTCGAGGAGCCTCCTCCGTGCCCTAGGGAGTTTAAAGGCAAGTGCAGCTGTTACTGTGATACTGTTCACGCGTCACAAAGACCTTATTTGTCCAATTTTGAGACGAGGAGACGCATTTATACCGTGGAGTGCGTCAATGCTGGCTTCACTGACACTTACATGTTGCAATTTCTTCCGCCTGGAATTGAGGTGGGTGGCGTTACATTTTTCAATTGTTGGTCATGGCGGTTTGACAACTTAAAGGAAGTGCTTCTACAACATAGAATCTGAATTTGCAGAAATTAGTATTTACCGGAAACAATTTGAAAACCCTGACTCCGAACTTGTTTGGCAATGATATTGATTACCCGGATTTGAAATGGATCGATTTGTCAGACAACAACATTGAGGCGATTCCGGGTAAAACGTTTCATCGCGTCGGTGCTGTAGAGATCCTATACTTGAGCAATAATGAGATTTCCAACAAGACGATCCATGATCATAGCAGGATATTTTCCAACTTTAAACATCTCAAAGCCTTGCATCTTACGAATGCATTCAACGACGAAACTTGGTAAGATTCCTTTTCTTAGAATGTTTGTTCCAGTGCCATCAGCCTCGTATACATATGAGAGTTACAAGGAAGTGAAAACACATGTATAAATGTATGAACAAATTGTTTGAATTTCAGGTCATTATCAGACTTGGCGGAGATATTTGCGGAATCCAACTTGTCTATGCTGACCAAGCTTCATCTGGAACAAAATGAAATGCAGATAATTTCTGATCCTAATGTATTTTGCGAGCTTACTGCCCTCAAAGAATTGTACTTGGCTGACAACCAGCTGGAGGATCTGAACATTAATGTCACGTGCCTACCTTATCTGGACTACATCGATCTGTTCAGAAACCATATCCGGTCTGTGAAAACCACTTCGGGGATTTACAGTATCCTAAATCACCAGAACTTTCGGGACGAACAGCTACGTATTAATTTGGCGGAAAATCCTTTCTTTTGTGACTGCAATCTTCAGCCGTACATAGACTGGCTCAAGCTGAACACCCGCAAGGACGTGGATCGCATTCCGTATCACGACAAGCTTCATTGCTACGATGGTGTTCCGGAGTCGAACAAAGGGCTTCCGGTAGTTGAAGTGCCAAGAACTGAGTGCGAAGTTTTGCACATGCTGAGCACCAGTTCTGTGGCCACCACCCTCGTTTGGATACTTAGTCTGGTCATCGTTGCTTTGACAATTGCTCTGCTCTACTGCCACAGGAAGACGGTTGCATTCAGTGTATCCCCTCTTCTAAACCCATCTCATGGAGTAAAATACACTTCGATAGAAAAAAATGAAGAACAAGGAGAAATCGCACATGTTTAAATGGGATTCTATGTGAAAGTCTTCCTTCCCCGCCAGGCCATACTTCGGTACCCAGTTCTAGGATCTCTCGTCTCCAGTGCTTCTAAAATGGAAAGCAAACCATGATGATTGCTACAATTGTTCTTGCGTTTTTGCTATGATAGTTAATTGTTAATTGCTTAAGAATGTACGCTTGCCAAAGCATGCATTACCTGCCAAAATAGAAGAGCTCTAGCTGATGGTGCTTTAATCGATTATTCCAAACTGTAAATTCACGTATACGTAAGGATTAAGAAACTTGGCTATGACTTAAGCTACGTGAATCTTGTCGCTAAGTTAAAAGTTTCAAGACCAAGTAGAGCAAGCTTCGGTTGCTGAAGAACAAAAAGCCTTTGTGGTGCAGAACTTTAACTGACAATCGCTAACATTTGTATCATATATAACACACATGACATCACCACCTTACAGATCCATACGCAAAGTAATTAAAAACTAATAGGGCTGTTCTGTTACCGAAAAATATATGGTAGTGATTTAGCACAGAATGGCAGCTGGTAATGATTGTCTCGATTTTGACATGACCACAGTAAAAGAATCTCACTATCGATTCGAGTTCGTAGCTGAAAATATTGATATATTTATTAATGCTTCGTAATTCAATAGGTATAGCAATCGCAATAAAATAAAGCTCACACTAATTCTACTCCAGTCTGCATTACATTATGAACAGATATCCAAAGTGATTTATACTCCCTTCAATAAACTAATACGTTACCTTCCTACTGCTTGAGTAACTGAAGAGCGAATTCTTCCATGGCGGTTTTGTCCAGTTTGTCGAGTTTCTTCCGTTTGGCATTTTTACTATTTTTAGACTTGCTCAACTGCATCATCTTGTGCCGAATAGTCTTGGGGTTGTCATCGCTGTCACTTTCATCGCTAGTATTTACAATCAAGCCAGCATATTCTGCATCAGAATCATCAGGATCGAGAACTTGACGGGCTTTCCGCTTTCCAAGGGCAGGTACTTCCTCCTCTTCGTCTGAGTCATTCGAACCAACGTCATCATCTTCAACATCTTTGTCGTTGGCACCATCAGTTTCTCCATAAACTTTATCTGGATCAGGTAACCACGACAGGTCGGGTTCACCATCATCATCTGATGCTTCCCCATCCATTTCAGCAGTGGCGTCGAATGTATCAACTTCTTCTTCTTCCTCTCCTTTCTGAGCGAGCTTAACTTTTTTCTTCTTCTCTCTGCAAGTTCGTAAAACATTTGCGTAAATAATTTAATCAAATGAGACAAAAATTCAAATAGTCATAATTAGTGCGTCTAAACTTACTTATGCTTTGCCTTGATGCGTTCCCTGTGTATCTTCTTATCAACTTGATCTTCAAGTTTGAGTATCTGTTTGGCCTTTTCTATGTCAATACCTCCTGCGTTTTCAGTTTCATATTCTTTCGCCATTTCAGACTGCCGTTCTCTGCGAATATCGGTTACAGTTCCACCTTCTTCGTCAAAGACTATCTTCTTGTTGGGTAACATATTCTTCTTCAGAGCTTTCTTTGCTATCGCAATCTTTGATTTGACCTTATTTTTCTTTTGGCCGGGATTCATGCCATCTAGCAATTTTTTAGCCGCAACATCAATTTCGTTATCGTCTTCCAGGATTACTTCTTTCTTACCCACAAATAGGTCATCGACGTTATCATCGTCACCTAAAACAAATCAAACAATTAGACACCTTCCTTGTTACAAGTCTTAACGCTTACTGAATACCTTGGTACTTCGAAGTATTTTCTTACCATCTATATCAAAGTCATACGATCCAGTCGCCTCTGACTTCAAGTTTTGCACGACGACTTCCGTGTCAGACTCGCCAACTTCTTCTTGGGACTCTTCTTCACTCTGACTTTCATTGTCTGCCTTTGGGGCATTTGTATCGGGTTTTAAAGATTTTTTTAATCTCTTTTGGAGAAATCGCACCCTTGGCGCAACAGCTAAACCCAAGGACCTATTCGAAATTTATTCCACATTCAACTATCAGATGAACCGCTATTCAATGAGCTGCATGAATAAGCACAAACAAACGATTAAATATTAAATGATTAAATCTTGTCTACTTACCCAGCAAAGCTTGTAAGTTCCAACTGATTTACATCAAAAACTTTCTTGTTTTTCATCATGAAATACGACTTTAGGTATGCCTTAAAAGCTCGCTGTGCGCACTCCTTTAAGGTGACGTCCCGAGCTAACAAGGCTTCAAATTTACGCTTCACGGAAGTCATCTTCTTGTTGTTGACATCAATTTTTTCTATAGGGATCTTCTTCTCTGTTAGTTCCGTAATCATGGCTTCTTCTTCAGACGGTAGTAAAACTAACAAAGCCTCTCCATCCTTGTTGAACCTAGCAGTTCGTCCAGCGCGATGAATGTAGGTTGTTGCATCTTCAGGACAGTCTACCTGCAACACCCAATCTACGGCAGGGAAATCTAGAAAAAATTGAAACTAGTCATAACATAGGCTCTATCAAGACTACATTGTCATAATAATTAGATAACGTACCTAATCCGCGTGACGCAATGTCTGTTGCAAATAGCACCACCGATTGCTTTGAACAAAATTCTTCATAAACGGCCATGCGCTTCAGTTGATGCATAGTTCCATAAAGTGCCAACAAGCTAACTCCAGGTCTCATTCGGCAGAACAACATGTGAACAAATCGTACCTGCAGTGCAAAATGGTGTCAGATATATACTCACGAAAGTTTCGGTGACTTTATCTTATTATAAGTATCTAATGAAGCCCTTACCTGTTTACAACTAGATTAAAAACACTAAAATCTTTGCTTTTTTATGATGCTTAAGGAACGACCAAAGCATATCCAATTTCATTTCTAGTGGACATACTACATAGCTTTGCTGAAGAGATTCGGGTGTGCTGTACTGTGCATTCTCGTGGACCGATACATAAACGGGAGATTTCAAACTCAATCGAGCTAGATCCCGAACAGACCTGTGAATAAAGCCAGAACTTAAAATTCCAAAATTTCGATTGTCAACACTGTAATTTTTGAACAACTGGATGAATCTCCCGTGAGTTCCACTAGGCTCTAACTACTCACTTCGTCTGCGTGGCTGAAAAAAGAAGTGTTTGACGCTCTTTCGGTAAGTTGGCAATAATGGCGTTCATCGTTGTTTCAAATCCCATATCTAAGCACCGATCAGCTTCATCCAGCACAAGAATCTGAAATTTTCATATAATTGTTATATCAGTGAGTCCACAGAAATTTAAACCTATTCTTTTAGACGGCCACTTAAAGCCTTGTTGATCATAACGACATTTCATTCTTAGATTTTTACCTGTAAGTTCGAGCAATCAAAGTTAGGATTTTCATCCATATGTTGCAAGAGCCGTCCTGGTGTACAAATGACGATGTTTAACTGATCCATTCTTTTCCTCTCAAACTTGAGGTCCTTGCCCCCTGTAAAAATTAATGTAAGTCATTTCTTTAGGACGGGTTAATCGCAATGCAACCTGACTAAACACCGTTATACGTACCTATTATCAATCCAGCGGAAAAGTCATGTTTTGCTCCTACTTTTTTCAACGCTTCAAATATTTGATACGCCAGTTCTCGAGTCGGGGTAATGATTAGTGCTCCTAGTCCGTCCAGTTTCGTCCAAAGTTTTGAGTTTAAAGCTTCAAGAATCTGAATACAATTGCACAGTATTGTTTCGCTAGTCCCATGAGTATTTACATAAATACGTAAATCAGCATTATGTCAGTATCAGTGAAATGACATACCGGAATGAGAAATGCTAAAGTTTTACCACTACCGGTCTTGGCAGCATCCTAAAATGTCTAAACCTCGCAGAGCTAAACCAATACTTTCTCGCTGGATCTCTGTGGGTGTGAGGAACCCGGACGTTTTCAATGCAGATAATGTCTTCCATGACAGGGGCATCTTCTTGAAGGCTGTGGCTTTACTGGGATCATACTGCATATCAAGAAAACGATCATTAGCCATATTTTCACTTGCGATTCAACTCCAACATGGAAAAAGATGAAGCGAGGGAATGATAAGAGCTGTAACCTGAAAATCTGAATGCATAAATACCTTTTCATATTCCTTCTGAAGTCTTTTGATTTCTTCTTTATCTTTCTCTGTTTTCGAGGGTTTCTTATCAAAGGTAAACTTCTTCCGCTTTTTCTCCTGTCCTTTACCCCAGTATTCCGGAACCTTTTTACTCGTTCCTTCGTGCATGACTGATGATTTAATTCTGCGAAAATAAATAAAAAGTGGTTTCAATACACAATACAGCTAATATATACACCATGATGTACTAAAGCACGTGGCGTACCATTGGTGAAGGTGAACAGCAAATTGTCAAATGTTATCGTAACTTCAAACTTTACAAACGCATTTTATAAATTTTCTTAATACGAGGCTTACCAAAAATGCTGTAGACGAACTTAATAAGCGGAGTTAATGACAACACATAGTTTTCACACAAACTGTGGCACGTGCATGCTCAATTGCATTAAAATAAATTAATAAAAATATGTAAATTTCGCCTGGAGCTATATTTCGTAGTTTAGCGCTGGAAAATCAAGGATGCTAAGATGCGATGCGGGCGCAACAGTGGTAGAATTTTGCACTATGCACAGCCTTGCTACATTGATCATACATATGCTCCGCATGCTTCGAAGTTCAATCATTCATCTGCCGGTCTACGTATCGCTGATTTTCAACAGCTTTTTGAAAATTAATTCTTCTTAAAGCGAGTTAGTTCGAAATTACGGTTGATACGTGTTAGTCTATATTTACAACATATTCTGTGAACAGATTAGGATTCATCCATCTTATTCGTGTGAAACCTGGTAAGTTGCTTTTATATTGATTAATTTGACGAGCCGGGTCCGCTATACTACTTTCAGTTAAAATTTTTGCATGACAGGGTTTAGTGCATTAAAAATTTTACGCAAGTAGATTGGTGACCGAATCTGTGTACCAGTAATCAGTTTAAGTTCAGATCTGCATGTAATTAATGAATGATGGTTGGTTTTCTAGGAACATGGAGCCTGCGCTTACTTCATTTATTGCTTGCTCGCCGCAAGAGCAATGTCAGGAGCTACGAGTTTTTCTGATGAACTTGGGAGCTGAAATTTCTACACAACCAAGCCCAAAAGGAATGGAAGACGATTTGCACAAGATCATTCAAGTGTGTGACATTTGTTTTACGAAATCTGTTCCTGAGGCCGATATCGAGTCAGTTTTGAATGGAATCGTGTCTGTGGTGATCATTGCTGAAGCCGATGCATCTGATGGTCTCATTTTAGCCTTCTGTGAAAAACTCTCTAGGGCCTGGGAGCCCGACCAGAAAAATGGGGCAATTGCCTTGAAGGTTTTACGACTTCTCTTCTTTTCCCTAAATGAAGCCTCAGCTATGCGTTATCATGTTTACTACTTCATGGTTGAAGTAGCTGGAAAAGTTGGACAGATCCAGTCAGTGTTCAGCAACACCCAGACCTTGAAGAAANAAATGGGGCAATTGCCTTGAAGGTTTTACGACTTCTTTTCTTTTCCCTAAATGAAGCCTCAGCTATGCGTTATCATGTTTACTACTTCATGGTTGAAGTAGCTGGAAAAGTTGGACAGATCCAGTCAGTGTTCAGCAACACCCAGACCTTGAAGAAAACGTTTGCAGCATTACCCCCTACGCCAGAACAGTTCCAGAAGTTGTACCGTCTTTTGCATGATGGACTGACGAACAGCAAAGCCAGCGATGAAGCTTACAAGGTGATGCTGGAATTACTAGCCACTTATACCACTGAGAATGCGTCTCAAGCTCGAGAAGATGCACACCGGTGCATTATTGCATCTTTGGCTGACCCGAACATCTACTTGCTGGACCATCTCCTACCGTTGAAACCCGTGAAGTTCTTAGATATACCACCGAGAATGCGTCTCAAGCTCGAGAAGATGCACACCGGTGCATTATTGCATCTTTGGCTGACCCGAACATCTACTTGCTGGACCATCTCCTACCGTTGAAACCCGTGAAGTTCTTAGAAGGTACGTGTTTGGCTAGTCTAAGAATGAGGATTGCAATGGTTAATATTTTAGAGAGGCTAAATTATCCTGATCCGAGTGTGCTCAACGGAAGATTTTATTCGTAGGAAATGCCATTCATGATCTGCTGCTTATCGCTGTCTACGATGGATTGCAAGAATATCTTAACTTCTACAATGGTCATAAGGATTACCTACAGAAATCTGGATTGGAGCATGAAAAGCTTATGAAGAAGATGAGGATACTGACCTTGATCAGCATGGCAGAAAGGTCGACAGAGTTAACGTTTTCCCAAATTCAGCGCGAACTTCAGCTGGAGCCTGCCGAAGTAGAAGCCTTCATCATTAACGCACTGAAGACCAAGCTGCTTACGGCAAGAATCGATCAGGCTGCAAGAAAGCTTACAGTTCAGTCTGTAGTTAAGCGGGCACTCACCAAAAACCACTGGATCCAAATTAGAGATACTTTAAGTTTATGGAAAGCCAGCATCAGTCAGTTGCGAGACAACATGCAAGACCTGGAGCAAATGGCGATGTAGTCGTGAGTTTTTATTCCACTAACTTACTGTTAGGTTTGTAATGCTGATTAGTAACATTTCACATTGTTTTCATCCGTATGCAGAATAGCACTAAGTCTATGAAATAGATCAGGTGGGTATGATTGAAGGCCCCAATATTGCAAGCCAACATTGTAAAGATATGTTCAAGTGACTAATAAGAACGGGATTTATACGAACTACAGCTACAGTCTTCGGCTTGTTTCGAACGCTTTTACGATCTTCACTGGTTATTTCTCCAACCCGCTTATAGAAGTTACAGAGGCAAGTTTAAACACAACAGCGTTTCATGGTATTAAAGTACCCTTGATATTTTGTAGCAAATATATAAGCCAATTTTGGTTTTTTTACGCTTCTGAAAGAGTAATAGGCACGGACTGCAGACGGTCATCATTATCATCCATCATGCGTAAGGCGAGAGTAGCGTACAGATAGTATCTTAGCTTGGACTTGGAAATTTCAGCATTGCAGTTCATTAGGCAGAAAGCACCCTACTCCACGGTCTACTACAAGTACAAGTAAAGTAAGAGCAGTTTTTGCAAAATAATTTATTTTTAACAGTTCCAAACAAATAATTTACAACTACATGAACGTTTACTGTTAACAGATCCTATGAAAATGGTACTTATAACTTTTAGCTAAGCCTTATCCTTATCAGTGGTCTCAGGCGAACTGGTGTCAGACTTAAGTTGTGGAAACAGGATATCATAGGCAGGAGGGTTATCAGATTTGTCCTGCTTGGAAAAAGTTTTCAAAAATCCGGGTTGATCATTAATAGACATGCCGTTAGCTCCAGGAGACGGCCTTAAAACTACAGCAGGAACATAGTACGTGATCGGTCGTTGGTTTCCAGGATCACGCGTCACGTCACCATGAGTAATAATCCTTGAGGGGGCTTCTGCACAAGCTCCTGAGTTATCAGTATCAGTAACATTGGCAGAACGGATAATATTTCGAGCAACACAGCAAAACTGACTTAGCCAGCCCCAGAAATAACCACAAATTGTAATGAAGCACAAAATTGCCACCAGCACAACTATCGTCGTTATGTTCGGAAGCTTTGATTCCTCCTCAAAACCTTCTGGAAGATTGTCATCGATTATTACCACGGAATCGTCGTCACTTTCAGAGCTGAATAGCCCAGGGAATTCGTCATTATCGTTGTTATCAGAGAACAGGATAGAGTGTACAAGAGAGCGAGTGCAATTTTTTTCGTCGAATCCTAGCCGACCTTCGTTTTCCCCCGGGGCACAATGTTCAATTCGATCACAAGTTAAGGAAGCATCGATGCATTTATCCTTAGTGCAGTGGAACTTTCCTGGAGACGAGGCTGAGCAACCTGAGCAAGTTACAATGACTAAATCAGGTACGCTGACAACTTTGATTATTTCATTTCTTATAATCTAACATCTGCATTGAAGTTGTTTCGCCACATTTCACCAACCTCGTCGAAGCTTCTAGTGCAAGATTTTCACTTGTTACCCCTTCCACTTAAATAACTTCACATACAGAAGGAAAAGTAGCAGTCGTGCAACTTACGTGAGTAGGCCGTAAAAGCGATTTCCACAGTGAGCATTTCTTGATTATGCTGCACATGCGAGTCGTTCGTAGCCAAGATGTCATTCCCGTAATTATAGTGGTTGCGAAACTTCACCTTCATGATTCCATTGTTACTGTTGAAAAATCTCGGACCGTGAAGTTTGTTTGGATACAAACTGTCGTCGTCTTTGTCAAGTGAACCGCATATCGGGATTGTCTTTTCGCCATTCTGGCCTTCGAACTACACATACAATTGAAACCACAATGCAATGAGCAATGGTATTGGAGACCAGATAAACAAAGTTTACTGTCAGCCTCATGTAGGGCATTTCCTCAAGCATTGATTTAGCTTTTAGAAAGCTTCAAAAAGATAAGTATATGCTTATTTGTCATTCAGCTCTGAATTGAGATTACTTCCTAAAAATGAGATTGATCAAATGACCCTTACCTCCAGGTAATCTTTGCAATTATTCACCAGGTGCAAAAGACTATGTGTATCACTGATGCGACGTAGGTGCAGTCGTTGAATCACAGCCATGACCCCATAGCCCTTTGGGGCCTCCACAACGAACTCACCCGGGTCGGAGTGAGCCGCCTGACGTGCCACATGTACAAGGTAGTTGCTGGCGGACCTCTGGCCGCTCAGTAACGGCACTACTATGGCTTGACCCGGAAAATTCGCTAACACTATCTTAGGGTTTTCCCGGAAGGGAACGGTTAGTTCTGCAAGGGATGCTGTAAAACCAAAAGAGACAGTTAAATGAATTTGCATTGGCAACTGGTACATCCATTTGCATTTTAACGCAGGACATTGACGTGTCACCATGTCCAAAATTTACTCAACTCATGAACTCATCAACGATTCATGCATCCTTGGTTGACGTTTGACCTTCGGCTTTTGTTTACGCTGTGAATTGGGACATAAAAGCTTGCATGCTCACCCCATCCCTTAAAAGTGCATCGTCAGAATCGTGGTTGTAAAGTATCTGAGCCTTAATTATGGCTTTATCGCAAATGTTAAAGTCTGAGATAATCCTATTCTTCAAGACCTAATTTAAATTCAGCTCCTAGAGCAAATGTATGCTCAGACATGTGCATTACTCTAGACTTTGAGCTGTAGTCAGTGCAGGTAAACAATGTCTAGCACGTGTAAATCACGCTCAATCTTAACCGCGTATCACATGGTTCTCATAACACAACAGTACGAAAGAATGACGTATAGTGATTCGTGACTTAGGTGATTGATATTTAACAGGTTTGATATTCGAATTGCAGTAACACTTCACTTTTCCTAGTTCCGGAAACATCTAGCTTGAAGCACATGTAATCATGAATTCTCTCGACCCATCCGTCATCTAGTTACCTCAATTTCAATATCAAGCTTGTTCGTCTGGTTTTAAGTTATAAACGTTCTCGTATTAGCCTACTATACGTAAATCAGACGTAATTAACGCCTGGATAGACCCATCTCCTTCAGACTATGATGTTGACACCTGTACTAACTAGTTAGATGCATTAGTCCAACTATTTTTTATCTAAATGTAGCCACTTACGTTTAAAATTTTCAGTTTTTGAAGTCGAGCTGAAAGCGCTATCACAGAAAAGTATGAACAAAAGAAACGCGCACATCCTCCAAGAGTTCAGTAAACTCGAACGTCCTCTGTGTTTGTTGCCGCGGCAAACTTTGTTGACGAAGTGTGCTTGCGCAGTTGCGAATGACCCCATTTTTCGACCTTTATTGAAAATGCACTTGGGACAACACTGATAGAATGAAACTGATTACCACACAGTCACAAACTTTAACTTTTCAAAGTTTCTCTACCAGTTTATGTCAATGTGGCGCAGGGTGAGCGCTTGAAATGTGGGAAATTTCTCCAATGATTTGATACTTTTTGGACATTCGATGAGCATGTAAATTTTGGCCCATTTTAAAATGCGCAGATTCTTCTCAGGAGTTTCACCGAGGAGCGGTGAAGGCACTGGTGGCTGCAGCAGTCGCGGCAGCAACTGCCACTCTGTATTGTTCCTGTACCGTTTTGTTTGATTGAAATGCACCTGTCGCTTTGTGCACACCTGAAGAAGTGGGCAGGTAGGAAGGGATAAGGAACGCTGGTGAATGTTCAAGCTGCAAACGTTACACTGCACTGCTCTCTTTGTGTAAAAGTTTCAGTATTCACCGCTGCTGGCAGGAAAAACTTGCAGCGTCTGTGCTCGAAAATGATCTGAATGAGAATGAAAGAATTTTGTCAGGGTTGAAGGATTTCGTTGGTTTGTTGAAACTCGCCACGTTGGTTCTCACTACAGTAGCGAATCAGCCAGCTAGCGGCGCCCAAGACAGCAGACGAAAAATCGTAAACAAACGCAAACTCGTTGCCTCTTGATTACAATTACATGCTTGGATGTGTGCATTACATCTATGTAGGAATCGAATGCGAAGGAGAGTTGATGAAGACGAAAGTTAGCAACGGCATAGATCAACCATGTTGCGAAGATCAGGCACGCAGCCTGCAGCGCAGCGTCAGGGTAACGTTGCAGTGTATAGGGTCTTGGTGAGAGGCGAATGAGCGTCAGCGTCTTGAAGAAAAGCGAGAAGTGTGCATAACGCTGCGTTGTACATACGCTTGAATGACTTGTAGCCACCTTATCTAGCGTGTGGTGTGTATTTAAGGTGTTTAGTTAGCATATTAATGGAGGCAAGTCGCATCCTGATACTGTTTATAGTTTGCACACATGTAACAGGTATTGAGATCCTTTGGTCTTCAGGCTGAGATTCGATGCAGTGCAAGCAAACAAAGCGAAAAAACGCTTAAGCGTTCTCAAGCGTACGTGCTCTACAGGTTGTGTTTAATCACTGTTACGTTATAAAATAGAAAAGGGGACTATTCTCTCGTCAGCTGAGCCGCTTTTTGCCAAAACTATGGCGCCTCGTATAAAAAGATACATTGAACGAAGCTAAACTTTTGAAGCGTCATTAGTCAATACACTACTGCGACTTAGCGAAACATTGCATTGTTCCTTCGGGCGGATTTACAGGATACAGTAATGCAGAGCAGTTTAATTGGAAACATTACCTTTGCTTGCTCACATGACAATCGAATAAAAAAAACGTGTGGTCTCAAAAGTCATGGCAATTGATGAAAAAATTAAGTTTCAGCGCATGCGGCACGAGGCAATTCAATGTACGAGTCAAGAAGCTACTTAGCATGAGGTAGACGTGCTGCGCAAATCGAGGTAGGTAGTATTCATACAGTAATCGACGCTAGCGCAGCGTCCCATCCACTAATCAGGATGAGGAACCCATATGAAAAATGTTCGCATGAATCCTCTGTGACCTTATGAATCACTACATAATCGAAATACGTTTCATCTGCGCTGATTAGCAAAGCTCAATCACACAGCGTCCAGCACTACAGATCACTAAATTACAAACGCTGCGCTGTCATACCCAGCGCTCAGACGCTCGCCCACAGCGTCGTAGCTAGCAACGATATGTACTTGCACATCTTGCATTTAAGAATGCCAGTGTATATGAAGTGAAGTTTCCGCAGCGTCATCGAATCACCATAAATAATCACATATGGGCTGGAGGAAAATGATTACTATGATTTATGTTATTGTTCCTGACGATCATGGAAATCGCACAAAGATTCGTAGCCACTGCAATGTATTGCAAGCCAGACACTTATAGCACTTACCAAGAATAATGTGCAATCGCAATCACTTGGGCCATAGAGGTCCACTACTGTTTGCCATGTGCCGCTGCCGATGACGCACTATTGAACGATAACCTTTAGCTTGCCTTAGGCTATACAATTTATTAGATGCATTGTACTAAGTATTGCCCACCACAAACATACGAATTCTTTTTAGCAGCAAACAAACCTCTTCCTGCTTCCTTCCCACATCTGTTTCAAAAGCTGCGCAAGAGGATGATGATGATGGCACAAAAAATCCGCAATTCTCTTCCTAGGTTCCTGCTTCCTAACCAATACTGACCAGTCTAACACGCAGATGTAAGGTAGTATGTTAAGTATGCTTTGATACGAGCAATGCAATGGTCAGGCCTCATCGGTAAATAGTTTGATTGTCTGAGTATCATTCATCGTGAATTGATGGATTGCACTTCAGTACAAGGATTCATATGGGTGGCTTCAAGCATTTTATCAAAAGAACTTTGCCGACGTTAGTAACTA
>VRMD01001912.1:0-15023 GCA_009872375.1 Sminthurides bifidus | reverse complement strand
GAGAACCTAGGTCGTTCCATGACCCGTTACTGCTGTCCCTCAAACGGTTTGAGTAAAAGGGATGCCAGAAATAGGCCGAAACTGTATCCATGTGAGTTTTTTTACTTTCCCAAAATTGTTTGTGTCTACGGCTGCTTTCCTTCCCTTTCCCTTCAGCTCCGCTTTCGAAGCTCAGTCAGATTGCTCGTTGCACCCGTTCCAGAGCATGTAGCTGGAACTGCAATGGAAAGCACATGGTTACAAGTGTTTGGCTCGTAAGTTGCACTCTTAATAGACGGGCTCTGTTGCTATGCAACGTTTCACCAATGCCCTGGATCCATCTAGACGTGAAGGAGGATGAGAATAAAAACAACTTGTGTTACTTATCAACTCCTGAGTAGAGCCAATAATGGCACATGGACAAGCAGCTTTTAGTACAAGATCGAGCCCTTGCCTTGGAAATGGGCAATTATGATGGGAATAGCATGGGCCTGCCAAGCTATGAGATGAATCTGGGTGAAACGAGACGAGAGGAAGGAACGAGCAGCCTGGAAAACGATTTCTTGGGAAGTCATAACTCGTCCAGAAGGTCATTTCACGCACTGCAACGAAGCCATAAAATCTTGTCATGCCATTAAAAAATTTAGGCAAGGAATAATATCACATCTATGCACAAAACATGTTGTAAAACGTTAGTACCTTTAAGGTATGCATTGATCCGTACGTTTTACAGAAGCTACAGGAAAGCGTAGAAGTCTTTAGAAATTATTGCATTACTTCGAACGGAAAATTCAAGAAGACTCCTGAAACAATGATTGGGGTAACGGGATAAGGGAAATTTCTTAAGCACTGAAGGATGCATTCCTTCTGTTGCCTTACTGTGAGGCTTGAGCTAACCATATAGCAGTTGTGGATACTATTCCCATAAGATTTATACATGGATGGAAAAGATGTGTTTTGATTTGCTGTAAGACAAATAGCACCTGGTCCAGATCTACTTGATCTAAAACTGAAATATTGACGTCGTGATTAATGCCGTGTAAACTGCGCTGAGGTAGATACAATCCGATCTCATCTCCGATCAATAATGACATCGCTGTGGGATCAAGAATGCATCTGCCAAATCATTTGTCACTATGTCCATGCTGCCTTAATGTCAACATCAACACAGGTTTGAGAAGCCACGACTAGCTTCTATGATTGGGATGTGGCTAACTAATTGCTTGTCAGCTATAACTATTCCGTTAGATGATTTATAGCATTAAAACATGACTAGCATATATGAATTTTCAGTTTTGCATGTCCGGCTAATCCTATCGAGTACGCTGGGTTCCTACACCTTGTGCTAGGTCATTAGTGGTACTCTACTTAACTCTGGCTACTAAGTGACGAAACTGACTGAACTTACGCGCAATGAAATACTGGAATAGAATAAGAGCGTGGTTAACGTCTTAAAAGATGCAGCTTCCTTTATTGACAAATGTTGTAATAACAAAACCAAGATGTAATTAGTCCTTTTGGGCTGCTGCGATCAGTTCAGCTTGCTTGATAGCCTTCCTTTCCTCACGTCGTTTTCTGGCTTCTTTCACCTTATTACGTCTAGCCTCGGCTTGATCACTGTAATGTAAGAGAGAAACATGAGCTTTGTACAACCACAAGTATCCAAAACATGAGACCAATCCACCCAGCATTATGCATATTGCCAGAATCATTTCAGGTATAGAAATAGTACTCACTTCAAAGTCTTGGATCGAGCGTTTTCGGATTTCTTCTTGTGAATAAATTCCATCAGAACTCTCTTGTTCTTGAAAACGTTACCCTTGACTTTCATGTACAGTTGCTGATACAAATGACGATCGATTTTCTTGGTTTCTCTGAAAAAGTCAAGTAGTTGCTATTACATTCTTGTAACAGAATGTTGCGAACATAACACTGAAAGACCTATCACATATCCAGCTCATAACCAGAAAATCACTGAAGTATCTACTTCTGAATGGTTAATTCAGCCAAGATTCAGGCATAATACCTGCATCACCATTACGAGAACTTTAAGTAAGTTGGTACACACTTTTCATCCATGTCAGAGTGGAGTTGCAAATTGCTAACAGGATTACAACTACAACTTACCCTACACAAATATTTAACGACACAACCTATAACGAATTACCTGTACTTCTTCAGAAGGCGACGTAAAACCCTCATTCTCCTAATCCACAAAAGCTTTTCGGACATACGAGCATTAGCAGTACCCTTCCTTTTACCGGGACCACAATGACGATCCTTTCCTTCTGGCTTCCGTGTTAGCGCGAACTCGGGCACGAGAATGTACAGCGACGGGCTTCTTAATGATCAAACCATCCTTGGCCAATTTTCTGATGTATTGTCCTGTAGAGAATGGAAGCAATGAAGTTAATTTTGGAATTTGAATCTTTTCAGGTCAAACTTAGAAATCCCATCTTTTCCCCCATCAATCAAATACTTTCTGCTTGAAGCTGATCACCATTAACATGCTCCTTATCCGTGAAATTTTTTGTGTGGAATCATGGGATTCCTATAAGAAACTCGAGAATGCTTACTTGAATTGGCTGCAGAAATTTCGGCAGATTCATTAGGATCCAACCATACTTTCTTCTTTCCGCAGCGCAATACTGCGGCTGCTAAGCGCTTTTGCAGCTTCAGTGACGAACTGTAATAAATTANTTTCCGCAGCGCAATACTGCGGCTGCTAAGCGCTTTTGCAGCTTCAGTGACGAACTGTAATAAATTACATTTGGTATAATAAGAGTTGAAAAATTAACAAATATTGAATGTTTAACCTTAACATTAGATTATACCGGTAATTAATTAACTTAGTACCTCATTTTGGATCAGGGATCTTTCTCACGAATGTCCACGGACAGTACTACACCGCTGTTACAACTGAGATGTTCTTCAGCACACCGCAATGATTGGCGATGCACCTTTTCGCTGCAGCCTGTTCACTTATACAAGCCATGCGGCCAATACGAGCGATGGAGGAAGTAACCAGAAGATGGCAGCATTGAAATTAATTGCAGTAGGTTTTGAGATACACGCGGGAATGCTTAAGCAAACGAAACACTGGAAATATGTATGTACATACGGTTCTGAAAGTCCTTAAGATCCTACACTACAGTTATGAGAGATCTCATGATTAAAGCTGATCTTACGCTGAAAAAATGCACGCAGTTAGTGGCAATTAAAACTATAACCCGTGAATGTGATGAGTTTGAATTAATCAAGTGTAAGTCATGGAGTAATAAATTTGTTGCACCTAATGCAGTTGTATTAAGTATTGTAAACTTTACCAGTTACTCAACACTCTGAAGTATTATTATTTGGGAGTTCTGAAACATTTGATTGGATTGGACCGATATGCGCGGCTCCGACTGCTGTTCATTACTTTGGTGACCGCAACAGGATCTTAATATATTTGATTGTGTCAAACCCGTGTTGCCGTTAGAGTTTCCACTATGAATACCAGCGCTTCCAACAGCGTCACCGTGTCGGTGGAAGTTCCGATGGAAAACCTAATTCATGAAATTTCCTACGATGGCCAGGAAATTCAACAAACGTAAGTTAATGTAAAGTAGTCAATGGATTAACAATTTCGCTTTCGAAAGAAGCATTGTGTGATATCTAATATAGAAGCAGAATTTCTTTACTTATACACTGTCATTCATTACAAGAGCGTACCAGTTACCTGGGCTATGACTTCCCGATTCTTACTGTTGCAACACCTTTATGTTTCATATTTTTAGGCCTTTGACAATGTCAGAAAATTTGACAAGACTGGCTCAAAAGATAGACTTTGCTGGAAAAGAAGACGAAGCAAGAGATACGTCGCTTGATGAAGACGATGAAGATTCAGATACAGCTTTCAAGTCTGCACCTTCGTGGCCATGGGAAAATGTGCGAAATAAACTGAGGTACTTGAACATTGAGGTACTCAAACAACGTTAATGTAGTTTTTTCGTTCTTGATTTTACCGATTAACTTTCAATATTGCAGGTCAGCCCTCACGGAATTAAGTGTCTTGAGTGACATTCTCGCAATTTCGCAAAAAAAGCAGTATTTGGTACTGGATCCAGTTCAGGCAGAACCTACCGAACCCAAACCTGCGGCAACTCTAATCTATAAGAAAAAGGTATTTTATCTATTCGTCAAATTTTATTTCTATCCTCATGCAATTTTCGTGATAGCTTTTGTTACTCGGTCTTCGTGCTTTGACGTTTACAGTCCTTATCCGCAGCTGCTGGTGTGCTCATGGCTGGTTGTGAAAGACTGAAAACAACAATGAATGAAGCGAAATCACGGTCTTCGATCACCGCCATACCAGACTTTCATTTTGAATTGCTTAAGCTACGGCAGAATTGGCGTCTAAGAAAGGTGGGGAACTCAATCTTAGGAGATCTTTCGTACAGAACTGCCGGGTCGCGATTTGCCCAGCAAGGAATATTTGAAGTCTCGAAGGCCGAAGATGATGCTGACGCCGCGGATGAAGTGTTACCAGGCCCTTCATCTTCGTCGAAGCCTACATCCAATTTAAGAGTCACCATACCAAATGAACTTCAAGGGATCGCATATATTCAAGTGCTGATTCAAAAAGATCAGGACATTCTCAGTTTAGCAAACATTGGAATGTTGGGACCTGCCCCTGCCCCTGTTGATTCTCATTGGACCCGCAGGCTAGAAGCAGCGCAAAATGTACTCTTTTGTCGAGAACTATTCTCTGTCCTTGCAAAAGAAGCGGTGAATCTGAGCTCCATGCAAATTCCGCCCTTGGTCGTTGGAAACCAGATCACAGCCACACTGTTTCCTGGAATACTCCTAATCATTGATCTCTGCCATAGCAACTCCTCAAAACCGAATAACAGACTACCACTGGGCTTCCAGGGAAAACTGGATCATAATCACGTTTTAGAACATTCGCTTCACCAGCTTCTTCGTGAAGTTCATCGTCAAAACTCATGCATAGCCTTACCTCATCCCGCCACGGCGCCAATAGGAGTCTCAAAGAAACGGAGATTAGCAGGACCTTCAGCATATGATCGGACCACGTTGCTCAACATGACTAAAAAGTAGAGATATATTTTATCAAAGCTCCTTCGCATGCCTCCGCATTATGAGCTTTGTAATTATTAGAAAGAGCTTTTTGTAACTAAGTAATATTCTTTGTACCATAGGGAAACTATTTTGGAGGAAATGATTCGTCAGGCTCAGCATGTCGTTCTGCGTTTGCGAACGCGGATGGTCCTGGATACCTTGGCAAAAGATTTTAAAGATCCACTAATAGTTGCTCATTGGGCTTCATTGAATGCTGTCACACACTCGTGTGTTAGAATAACCCTCCTGACTTCCGGCTATGATACTGCTGCAAGAACTCCATTATTTATACACATAAAGGAAAAATCTCTGAAAGTAATTTTAAAGGATGGCAAAGCGATACACCTATCATATGAGCCACAAGAACTCTGTGATGTAATCTTATCCCAGGCAAGTTTCTTCGAAGTTGAGTTACCTGGACAACATAAGTAGGTATTATTTGAAGATAATTCTAATGCACATACTCTGGAATAATTTCAGATTGCAATACACCAAGTAATGGCTCTTCAGTCCCTATCAAGGTACATGGGCTGGTCTGTACTTTCTAGTAGCGTTCATCTAGGGGTTGGTACTTGCGAAAGTTTTGGCAATGCTGCTGGCTGCCTCCTCACTTCGCCGTCTGGAAAAAGAATGTTAGCAGTACGATCGTATCCGCAGCAGGCACCACAAAGCGGTGTGCAAGTTTTTGTCGGATATCCACCTGGAACTACTATCGCCAAAGGCCCGGGTCCTTCTGCAGGAGGTGGCTCTGCTCCTGCTCCTATGGATGTAGATTTTAACCTCGATAGTTTTAATACAGAAACCAGTTTCACTACACCAGAAGCAGTCACATACAGGCCGTTGAGGCTGGAAAAGTTGGAAGGAAAAAATTTTCTAAACAAGCTTGAAATGCTAATGGCTGTATTAGGTGATGTGTGAAAAGTTACTTCTCCGCAAATCGTGATTTTGTACATGGTGTAATGCTTCGTATTTTCACAAGTTCATCGCTGAAAACAGTTGCTAATTCTAATATCGCGTATGGTCTACGATTGTCGACTAGCAACGCAAGCCTTGTCTTTTCTACGAATCAGTAAACGTCCATCATTTATTACACACGCCATTCATTCAACCTGGTTCACAGGAAGCAATCCAGGAATACCTATCAAGACTTGGCTGGTAGTTTGTTACAGCAGATCTAGCATCTCCACATCGCCAGTTGTTGTGTTATGTGAACCACGTGCTGAATCCTATTGTTTCACACGGTTGAAAACTAGACTCAGCAGCGTAATCTGAATTTCACGAACGTTCCGCGTACGGTAGTGGGAGCTTTGCACCAGGTGAATGTTTACACATAACGAGGACCAGAAGATAATGAAATCTTTCCATACATACCAAGCTGACGTTATTCATGCGCTTGCGTTTCCGCAGCTTGCACCGAAAAGAAAACGCCAATGCCCGAGCGGTGGAATAAGGGTGGAAGGGGTTTCGGACTGTTTTCGGGGAACGGCGGCATATGCCTATCACAGTTCTGATTGGCTGACAGATCCTCTGAAGAATAAAAGAGGAGAAAAGAGACGCACGGCTTGAGGGACGTCTGGAGCATCTTTCACCACATCACGGATTAGGGGCTGATGCACAAAACACAAGCAGTGTTTACCAAGGAGGAGAGAGAGTGCGCAGAGAAGTGTACTACGGATGAAGTCCGACGGTGTGCTTCCCGTTCATTTCAATGTAGTTGTTTTGGATATTGAGATTTGAAGCACGGCGAGGTGACTTGTCAGCCATTGGAAAATCTCATCTCAACCCAAAGCTGCGGTAGACAGGAAGGAAGATAGTCGCGTGAAGGTGGTCGTGTCCAAATCTCTACGAATCTTTGTCACTTAATTGCCTTTAAGGCTAAAAATAATCGCGTTAAATCTTCGACTGAAGGTAAGTTATCATTGTGTGAAGTTTCAAATTAATCTGGTAGTTAACTTAAGCTTTTGGACGTAATTTAAGGTACTTAATTTGTCGAGATCTGGTATAGAGACGCCGGGTAGAGCTTCAGGGCAGTAGATTTAATATATTAACCCTCAACTTGTACGAACTACGCTTCATTGTGAATATCGCTGACTACGTTAGGATCTAGATATTGTACGTTACCGAATTATGAAGTAGCAACGAATACGGTCATTATCTTTCGAAGAACTTCCTGGCGATTTTATCTCAGGCGGTAGAGTGATCAATGATCAGGCTTTATGTGTTCTGACGAGATTAGTTGCTAGAAATTTCGTAGCGTCGGTTGGCTGTGACTACTAGCGATTTATAACGACGAATTATCTAGCAAGTGCATTAGCCATGCCGGTAAACCGGCGCTGAACCGGTTGTTGCGGCAGGACGCATTCCCCAGCATCTTGCCGGAGGGCATTTTGGAGCAGCCATTGTTATTGTTTAAGCCGGTTGATGTACTTACATGATGAACCCCACGATTGAGTTGAATGAAGCGTGCGTTTCACTCAATTCGGAACAGGGTTTCATAACACTATTAATGACCACGATATTTATCCTTGGTAGACTTGCACAGTTACTGACTTAACCGTTCTTTTGCCCACAGTGAGGAAAAAGCAAAATGGCCAACAACAGGATCTACGTTGGAGGTATCTCTGACAGCGTCAAGAGGGAGCACTTGGAGGAGTTGTTCAGCAAGTACGGGAAATGCGAAAACGTATGGGTTGCATTCAACCCACCTGGCTTTGCTTTCGTCAACTTCGAATCCGAGGAATCTGCTGCTGATGCTGTAGATGCCTTGAATGGCGAGGACTTCATGGGCTGCAAGCTCCGAGTCGAGGTCTCTCGTCCTAGAGCTCCTGGACGTGGTCGTGGAGGTGGTCGAGGATTCAGTCGTGGAGGATTTGGCGGCGGTCGTGGAGGAGGCTACGACGGTGGATACCGTGGAGGACGAGGTGGTGGTAAGTGAAATCATTTTGCAAATTAGAACTAGTCTGTATGTATGAACGGTGGCAGGAGAGCCGCCAATTTTTCCAGATGCGATTCTTCGGTTTGCACAGATGCTAGTTGGGATGCTGTTTTCGCGAAGTTTAGTTGGTAGGTAGTGTGTCGCTGCTTGCATCTTTGGTTCCTGTCCATCAAGGTATGACCACGTGCAAGGTGATCGATCGTAGATAACCGAGTTTGTAATTGTGGATCATCGTAGTCCTAACTCTAATTTTCGTTACAAGGAAGTCAAAGACATGTCGCTGATGATAGGTTTCTGTGAGCGCACATGGCCGATAGATCAGGGGAAGCTGATACTGTTTCAATTTCAACGGAGTACCTGTTTCTGATACGAATTAGACACAAAGGATGTGTTAGTTAAATCTCTCGAACGACCTCTACGTCTAGTTGGACAGTTATGCTTGTCCGATTCTTCAAAGAGATGCTCACTTATTGACTTCTCCTACATCCTTTGAGGCACGAATCTACTGTCGGCAAGTTCGTCGTCCAGTGCGATCGCGCATCCAATTCAGATCTGTCAAAATTAGATTCCGACTTCCTGATACACAATTTTTTGTTGTTAGCCAAGTTGTCGGTGTTGGTGGCGTAATTTTCAATTATGCAAACTACAGTTTGCCCTCACTGACTTTTGATTTTGGAAAACTTGACAGTGTTTTCTATTAATTGGTTTAGGCTACCGGGACGGAGGTCGCGGAGGGCGTGGAGGATTTGGCGGTGGTCGCGGAGGATCTCGCGGTACGTATGGGAATGACTCTGAGGGCGGATGGAATTAAATTAGTGAAGCACGCAGAAAGAGCTTTTCTTTTTGCTTTCACTCTTAGTGTCCGCGATCAGCAAACTAATCCCACATTACCACCTAGTTAGGCATTTCTTTGTTTTTGTTCGCCTGCCACTCTACTGCATGTGCTCTACTGGTTGATGAAGTATCTACGTGTTGCTCTGCCTCTTCGTAATTTTAGGAAATACTCACGAGCCGCATTTTACCAAGTGCAGCTGTTAAATTCATTTTCTCATTCGTACAAATTATATAATATATATTACATCGCCACATATACTTCGATTTAAAGGTAATAGCAGGGCCTGTGAGATTGTTATCTGTGATACGCATATCTCAAATAATCATCTGCGAGTATTGCATTTGGGACAAGTGACTATTGTTCCAAGTGACGAGTAAAAATGATTCCATCATCTTCACCACGACAATTCTGTAAGCGTTCGACGTAGGGCACTTTCAGACTCACGTTAGAAAAGTAATTAGAAAATCTGCGAGGTACACGACGCTTTGATTCATAGAATCATACATCTTCGATCTACAACTTCTGCGAAACGAGTCAATTTTATGTACTGCGAATTTTTGATTTTTAATCTCACGAGAAGATTCACTGGCAATTTGGCTGCATTTGCAACTTCCAGTGAGATTAACAGAGTAATGGTTAGGTTGCTGTAATGACAGACTCCGAGTTTTTAGTATTTTGTAAGGAATTCGATACTGATTCCACTAATCGACTCAGCTTCGATCTTCAGAAAATTTTCTGCCTCAGTACCTTTTGACATGTAACTCAACTGCCTGAAAAGCTTACCAGTATCCAAAAGCTTTACAAATGTAGCGAGAAATACGAATAACTTAATATTGTTAAAGAGTGAATTTCTTCCCACCTTGTTACTTTCGTATGATATGGTATGTTTTATTACGAAGATGTATGATTATTCTTGTAAAGACGGCTTTGGCCAGCGACGTAGATCTTATTTGTTACTGCTGCATTCGGAACCGAAGAGCAGCTGAAGCGGATTCTTAGCTTAGCTAGCCATTAGACTGATCATCATAGCGCATGTTTACTTTTATTGTGACCACGTCTGCATGTCATATTGCAGTGCTCTTAAACAGAATCATCGGCGATTTGCGAAATCCAATAATTAGTAATATATAGTCACTTTAACAGTATTGAATAGACTTTTGAATGTAACTTTTGTACCGTCTTCACTACTGCAGACAGTACTTGGCAGAGACAGAAACGCCATAGTTGTTATACTTGTAGTCGAAACTCCGTTAACGTGATATTCATCGCTCCGAATCAAGCTTCTAATGTTGTAATAACCAATTTCGTCGAACTGACATGTAATATCGCGGAATGACAGAGCCTGCAGAGGATAGGATTGGTGCGACCAGAACTACGCAGATGTAGAAAACTAACCTTAGTGTTTATACGGCTGCTCAAGATTGTAATCACAGTCTATAATCTTCGTGTATAGGCGATGTAATATTATTATTATTATATTGTTCAAAATCACATTAAATGCTGTCAGTGTTTTAGTTGACTTTACGTCTTACCTCAAAGCGTGAAAACTGTTCAAGTAGTTCATACGTATTCCTTTCCTCGTAATTCATTCGCATATACATTCAGTTCGTGCACATTATAGTATTCAAACCGGTTCGATCATGTTATATTCACTGCATTTTAGACATTCTCAATACTGTAAATATGATGTTCCTTAGCTTGCCAGAGAAGTAGTTTTTTCATGGGAGTGGGAGTGGATAAATCGGTATTGTGGTCATGTCTTGTGGACGAAACGCGCGCTCATGTCGCCCTGCTGAACCATAGACATTACATCAAGCCATGTGAATGTGTTGCATGAGACCCCTGGTAGAAAGAAGATTGGGTTTTCATAACCACGTACTACGTTTAGCTGAATGATTTACTATTTATGTTGTGGTCAAAAGTTAGCGGAAGCGTTGAGAATTGATGACGTAGATGAAGCTGCTGTGGTTAGATGCGTCTGTGCTTACGAGATTGAATGCGTTTTGGCTTAACAATTGTCTTCGACATCCGCGGACAGTAGTTATAAACCTACGAAACCATATGCGAATATTGTAATTAATTGAAAACATCCTGATGGAATTTTAGGATATGGAGGACGTGGCGGTGGAAGAGATGGCGGAAGCCGCAGCCGATACGACGATTACGGAAGTTCCAGAGAATCGAGCCGAGGAGGATTTTCTTCAAGTAGTGGTGGCGGTTACTTTTCTGGCGGCGGTGGTGGTGGCGGTTCAAGATATCGTAGCCGATCCCCAGTCGGCAACCGCAGGTATAACGGATCAGATGACATAGAACGGTTACACTCGTAGTCATGTGTTAAGTGTTGTACTGCAGGTCCTAAGGAAGCATGTGTAGAAGATTGGCAAGTTTCACTTCTAATGAGAATGCAGCCTAGTTTCTAAAGTAGATGAATGTGAATGTTTTTGTTAACACTACTGTAACCCTTGGTACATTATAAAAGAAAGGAGCCGCTTGCTTGTTGTTTGTCTGTTGTTTCAGAAACCAGGTAACTTGTAGAACGGGCTTGGCTGCTGGAGCCTAGCTGCTTATTGTAATAGTGTAGAGGTTTGATTATCAAGTAATTACAGTAACATAAACTAAGTTACAAAGAACATGTACATTTATTTCAGTTAGGCGGTATCCATAGATTACGTTACGCACTTTTGGTCGATAGTCCAACGACATTTTTGTAACAGTGCGTAACAAGTGATTGATGGCTGTATCACTAAAAGTAACGTTTCTCTTTTGCGCGTGGTTCCAGAACCAGCATACATGATCCTGAATAGTGTAATATTTTTTGGACGTTGTTTTAAGGCTCTCCTATTCTCTCAGAAATACTATAGTTTGAAATCTGGTTCTAATTAATACAATTCATAAGCTGCTGAAGATGGAAGGGTATGAAATTTGTCGCGAGTCATGAAGAATCCTTATGACATTAGCAACTTGCCAATTGGGGCAAATGCAACTAATTGCGGTCACGAATTCCACGATAACTGTATTTTTGTTTACTCGGCGAATACGCCAGCTGTTAAATGAATGGTTGCAAACCCAATCTCTTTGTCTTTGAATAAATAAATACTCCAAAACTGATACAAATGTATGAATATCTGAGAGCAAAGGCCAAAGGTCATCTGTGAATCTCCGCAATGCAAGATTTTCGTCACATTCATAGAAATTGATCGGTCAAAAGTGGACTTTGGACCAAGCGTAGCGTAATGTATGGATGCCGCCTAGGATTTAATATACTGTAATATTAACATTGGCTTTATGTTGCTATAGCAACGCTTATTCGCTTTCTGGTCGTCACGGAATGCAGTGAGCCGGCATGGCGGAACTCGATCATTGAAGTATATGTCGACTCGATCTGAAGTGAGATTTGCACCGCCACCGTTTGCGGGTGAGTCAGTATTTTGGTACCAAAATTTTGTGATTTTGGAATGCGATAATTGCGGATCGGTTGCTATGGTAACTGTGACTAACCTAGAAAAGACAAGATCGCACGTAACGTATATTAGGATTTTACTGAATGATGGTTTTTTTAAGTGAGTTACTCTTACGATACAACAACAACTGCGGGATGACTTAACCGGATCTAATATGAAGACGGATTTATATATGTTCAATACCTAATCTACTTGGGAATTCAAATCTCAATTAACTTATATTACGATTACATGTCTATTAAATACTAATTACGTTTTTGTATTGTATCCTAAACTTTTTTAATACAGAGGTAAAGTTTAACCTACCAACTTGAATTCATACATACATTGTTGAAATATACACTCATATACCATATATATGGGATAGCACTTCAATTTCTTTGAATTAACTTAAGAGACCATTGAACACAATAGCGGGTTCACCAAGTAATTTAGATAAGGTAGGATGAAATGGGTTCAAGATATACTGATACTGATGAGTTTTGGCTCTGCTTGTGAACGTCATAAATCTGGAAACGAAAATCAGCGAAGAAGGACAACATACGTTATTACTTACTCTTAAATTACACTATGCTATTGATTATTACTATACAATATACAACCCATCCTTTCTTACAAGGTTGAAACAAAAGTACATTTAAAATGGCAACCTATTTGTAGTAATCGAGAGAGCGCTGCGCTACGTATCTATAGGAATGCGATTAGAAGGAGGTGCATCGCTGTGGCCGCGAGGATATACCAGCTATTGGCGTTCACGTTTGTGGTGGCGCTGGTCAAATCCGTCTTGATGGCAAACTGCGATGAACTGAATTCCCCTTGGGCCGCTTGGTTGCGAAGCGCTGCACGAATGTTGTACGTCACTTCCGGCGTGAGCTTGTTGACTGTGAACTCTGAAATTAAGAAGGAAATCAATTAACGATAGCTTCTGCCGGCTAGTTTCAGGCCAGGAAGATGACTTGATTCATGGCTGCATGATTGTAATTACTTGAATTGAATAACGCATCCTCACCTCTGTAATTATTGTTCGGAACAAAAGAGGCTGGGAGCCACTCGGATTTTGTCACCATTTTGTATTGTACAATGAGCCCTGTGATTGGGAGCTGAGCACCGAGTTTCTTGTCATCGCCACCGCTTCTCTCCGGTGTGATGTTGATCTTAATCGTGGCAGAATCCTTGGTCACTCGCATAGCCTCAAGCTTCGGGATGCCTGGCTTGCGACCCTTGCGCAAAGTCATTCGACGGCGGTCCTCGCCCATTTCGTTGGTGGCGCGGCAGTCATAAGTGCCAAAGCTGTACTCGGTGCGGACCAGGACCTGGAAGACGGGAATCAAGCATGAAAAGTTGGAGTTGTGTGGAAACGAGGGAAAAGTTACCACAAAATGAATGAATTATTTCCACATTCAATTGATTTTGAGCCCAGTAACATCAATAAAGTGAGCAAGTTTTTTATCTCAAGTTTTCAGAGTGCTCTCGTACAGAGTGAAAGTAAAGAAAAAGTTTCCCCGACTCTCTTAGCCTGAGCCCTTGGAATGGAATCTGTCATGTAAAAATGATCCGAGTTTTTGACTAGGCAAAGTTTGCCATAAAGGAAAGAATGTAAATCATATGTACAGATCTTCCAAGAAGAAGTAGCAAGACCGAAAATGAACCTGGCAAAAGAATCGAGGAACACGTATGCAAAAGTGGCGAATCTCCACAGTTTCTTAAGGCTATGTCATGAGTTTTCCGTTCTCTCAAGGCTGGAGAAACGTTTTCATTTGCTAAAAAGCAAAGATTGATGACGCTGGCCTTGGACTTTTTCAGTAAAGGGCTGGCCAGTAAGGAAAGGGAAGAAGAAATATACAATTATTTTGCATGTCGGAGGCGAAAGAACAAGGGGCGGGAGAAAGTAGAAAGGAGGAAGGGATACGAAACACTGTGAAGGCTTGTATCTCTGTCCCTCAGCTCTTGTAGTGCTCTGTTTTATTCAGAGAATCGTTTAGCACAGAGGCTGCGGATGCGGATGCCAATGCGCAAAATTATAAACATTACTTATTCACTAATAGGGTCGCCACTCCTTCCCTGGCCTTGAATGAAAAGAGAGTTGGATGAATGAGAAAGCATGCTGGACGATTAGCTACAGAAGAGCATCTATAAATGCCGTAAGTGGAGAAAGGCTATAAAAAGGAAAGTTTACATGACGTCCGAACGATGCTAGTAACGGTTGGTTACGAAGGTAAAAACCTTGCTATGTTATAGAAATGGTGAATTGGATAGTGTGGGCGCTAAAAAGACTTTAGGTAATTCGGGCTGGGATGGATGCTTGGCTTGATCGCCTTCGGTTTTTATGATCCATAGTGTTTGAATTGTATGTAAAGATGAGTCAAAGGAAGTTGAAAGAGATGCGATGAGACTTGCCTGTAAAATGGACTCGTTGTCTTGGTTATGGATGACAACGGTGTCGCTAGGAATGAGAATTTTGTTCTGGAACAGCCACTCGAACTTGGCTTTTGGCTCTGCCTGTACTCTGCATGTCAAGTTTGCCCAATCTCCGATCACTCCGAAGTGTTCCAATTTTGTGTTTGAGGCCAAGATCTTGGGCTTCACTGTAACCAAGCAAGGTAATTTCAATTAGTTAGTTTTCAATTAAGTCATGTTCTGGTCAATGTAGGGTTTGTGGAGCTGGTAGTTAATGTTTATGGTATGGGAT
>VRMD01001911.1:0-15027 GCA_009872375.1 Sminthurides bifidus | reverse complement strand
TTGAAGCCATGCATTGCTTTGGCTTAACTTACAGCAGAACCTGCCTCTCCTATGGTATTCGAGCTGGAGCGGAAAGGGCGTCATAAAAGCATGTGAAATTTTATAACAAAATTTTACTGCTCTAGCGTTACATTCTGTTGTTGCTAGAGTAGCAATGGGTGGAAAGATAGTTACCGATCTAGGTCTCGTGATACTAAATCCATGGCGTAACATATTGATTCTTGGAATCCTTTCACAGCTTATTGGCCAGGTACAGTACGCGTGCAAGTATAAGCTGTCCCTGTATTTGTGTCCCTGTATTTGTGTCCCTGTATTTGTGGGATACGGAGATGAACAAAACAAAATTGCGAGGTTTTTTAGCTGTATAAATAGGCAAAAAATGTTTCCTGTAAAAATGAAACGATGAATGATAATGATGTTGAATTCGGCTGCTTGAATTACCTTAGATGCATTTGAAGGGAGAACGAAACTGCTTTTACTTTAAGAGTTTAGTGCTCAGAGCATAAAGCTTTCTTACATCTAGCTAATAGAGTTTCTTCTTGGTCAGTGATCTCAGATCTAGTCCTTTCAGAATCAAGTAAGAAACTAATTACCAGAAATAAAGTGTTTGCATTGAGTTTCTGTATGTTGTTGCCTAGGTTACTTGTGGGAGCACCCAAAGGACAAAATCTGCAGCCGCAAACAAGAAGATCAGGAGCACTTTTCAAATGCCCTATGACCGGCCTTGAGGATGATTGTCGCCAAGTAGTGACGGACGGGAAGAAAGGTAAGAGACGTGGCTCACTTTCTTGGCTAACTCTCTTCGGTTGAATTGGATCTTATTCCGTTTGTCATCTCGCTCATTTATCAGTATGAATTCTCCGGCTCACTCTTTTCGTCTTCGTCATCAATCTTCCGTGAACAGTGTTTTCGTGACTATTTAATGAGGCTTGTTCCCAGCATCTTGCTTTTGATTCTAGCAAGCGCAAGCATTATCAACTGCAGCAGTCAAAAAAGTAAACGGTGTGACAATCACTCTTTACGTCCACGTGGGAGTTGCGATGGTATAAAAAATGATGAGCAAGAAGAAAGCTGAAAAAAGAAATGGAGCCGGTTTTAGATAATCACATGTAGTACATGTTCCTTACGTAGTAGCTACCTTAGCAACGTGTTGCAGATTTACAGGTCTCTCAGATATAGCCTTTAAAAAACAACGTCGATGCAAGTCAGTAATGGAGATAGTGACTATGTTGAATTATATAGAAATATGAATACGTACCATCCAGCTTACTTACGTTCAACCTTGCTCAGCTGCAGTATGGACTTGGTTTCGTTTCCAATCCTAAAACTTTTGTAATCAATCAACCATTACACAATGCAGTTGTTTTACGACAGAACCACGTGTTTTTCGAATGCACACATTACATTTTGGGAAGTTTTTGTTTGGAATTGATTTTTGATCCAAAACATTTACTGATGAAAAACAAACTTTTTGATCTACACAGGACCACCAGGAGATGAGATTAATGAGAGTTGTAAGTTGAATGTTGACTAGTAGGTAATGTCATTACCGAAATAGTTTTTGGGTGCACCTGTTTTCTGGATATCCGAATGAAGTTTTTGTTTTGAAGTTGCATTTTTTTCAAACATTCAATCTTGGCTTTGTATGCCAGAAACCCTTATTATCTCAACTAATAATGCAAGTCCTTTGATTTAACCTTACAATCAGCAGAGTCAATTTGTTCGTGGCAATCTCTTATGCTCTTTCCTTTTGATTAATTCATTAACTTGAATTAATTCTTTGATCCGTTGATATTTGTTTACTGAAAATTTAACCTTTTATATAGCAGTATATACCTGAGTTGTCGACTACAAAAGATATCCGCATGCTAATAATTTTTCTTCAACAAATGATTTTGGAACCAGAAAACTGGTATTCTATTTTTGAAAAATTTTTCATTTTCAATCATTCATTTTCGGTGCTGGTTTTGAATTTTGTGAAGCATGCTTTAATTTTTTACTCCCTTCCACTAGATCTGTTAGTGTATTTGATATATTTTAACATGACTTGCATGGTTTTAGCCACAGTTCTAAAAGTATTTGTAGCCATTTTTTATTTTGCAACCGCATGTTTCGACTTACGAAGTGGTGGTTTTGGTCATGACATTACGAATGCTAGTGCAAAGTTTGAAGTCGTGTTGTCCTCGTCTCGTCTTTGCATGCAGCTTTTTGATGATTTTATTTTGCGCCGCTTTTTTATTTTTATTTTTGAGACTCTGAAAGATTACCAACGTTTTCATTTTCCCCACACCCTTTTGACAATTTGCAACTTTACGAGTGATTTTACGACCAGGACTGGATTGCCGACATCCTTTTTTGTTGTGGTTTATTTCGGTGGTGTCGATAGCATGGACAGTTTGGAGACGGCAGCTTCCAACTTTGGATTTGAGCAACACTCTTGAACAGTTGTTTGCAAAATCCGGAGTAGCACGATTAGCGGTCACAAGAGGCTTGTATTTTTAGTGGTGTGGGAGCGGAGAGTACATAATTGCGGTGTTTGGCAGCACGGGGCGGGTCTGGCGGAAGGGTCATGAAACTGCATGGTTGCACAGAGTAAAGGCAGTGACACGAACTATAAACCTGGACTGTTCCAACGTTCCAAGCCACAGCCGTACGACTCCTATACACACTTTGTACAAAAGTTTGCTGACCGATATTTATTTTGGTGCTAGCCAATGATTAGCTGCAGAAGGCGATTGCTAATGGGTTGATTTGCGGTGCCAAGGAGGTTACTCAGCTGCCGGGAGTTGATGGCTGATATAAAGTCTTTGGATTTTAAGTTGCAATATATTTAGTTTGTACAAAGGAAGAGATTTATTGGCTGTATTGCATTGTGCCACTGTATATTACTATACATAAGTACCTTCTTCCTTAAGCCTTGTCTTTCCCCTGGAGCCTGCAATCTTGTCAAATACAAACGGCATGATTATTGAGGGGAATCGAATGCGTAGTTACCGTGGGTTTTGGAATGATAGATGGATGATAAGATTTCCGGTTTTGATCTCTTGGTTTGCTCTTTGTTGCGTGGGAATCCAGTGTGCGTTGATTACAGCATGGCACACGCCTTGAATGAATTGATATGCTCCAAACTATACAGCCTTACCTTTAACAAGTGTGTACATAAGACTGGGCTATAAAACGTTTTGCTTAATTGCCGTTCATGCTTTGATTGAAAAGAAACTAATCAAGACTTTTTAAACACAGCAACCAACTCTCCGGAAATACGCCCACCCCTATTCGAAGAAGAGACCAAAGATGATCAGTGGTTGGGGGTCATTGTGCGAAGTCAAGGGCCAGGACGGAAAGTAGTCGTAAGTTTTTCAACTGTTACCGATGATGAGAACCATGCTATTTCCCCCTTGGCAGTGTCATGACTAACTTTTCGTCCAGTCTCATTTGCCACTTACTCTTTCAGGACATGCTTTCACAGCCGCCAATCTTTCACTCCTACCTCAAGTCATGCGTAATCCACCGTAAGATCCAGACACAGAATGGAATTACATGCTCACGTGGCTGGCCACAGCCCTATCATTTGCAGGCTTAAGTACATAAATTAGTTGATTATGTTATGCTGATTGATGCGGAGGGTATCCTCGGAGACTTTCCCTTAAAATTGTAAAACCGCTGACGCGGTCAAGCATATTAATTCAGCCGGAGGCCGACAATGGCAGAGGCGCAGCAGCTTCTGCCAGGCCTCTCAGACTTGAAATTGCGATGGTGTTCCAGTTGTGAATTATGGTCTTTCTCTCGACTTGGTTTATGGGTGATTAGCAAAGTTAAACGTGCTGTCATGCAGGCAGAATTCACGAGAACCTTGCCTTCGTGACTTATCTGGCTCTACGTTGTTTTTTTATTACCAAGAGGTGATTCGCTTAAGACAGGTAGAATTAATTTACTAATTAGGTAGCGCATAAAAAGGGAGGATTGATGAGATGGAAGGAAGCTTTATATTTTCCTTATTTTTTGGCCTGTTTCAACGTAAATGCGCATCCAGAGGTTGGCACACCGCTTGATTAGCGATAACATTTCTCTTTGCTCATCCCTTTTTGCTCCGACTTTTATGATCATGATGCTGTTTTAGTGTACCTTGATCATCATCAGCAAGCATTGTGTTGTGTCGTGCCATCATCACAACATTGAATCAAGGTGCTCATACTTTTGTTCTTCTGGTTGAGTTGCGCTCGTTTCCGCTCTCTCCAACAAGGAAGCGAAGGACCAAGCTGCACATCCGGAAGAAAGATGTTACAAGTTGAAAAGTTTCAATCTTCCAAGGTAGACACGTTGTGTCTACGGAAATTGCACCTTTATCAGCATAGTCCTAGGAGCTGATGCATTCGTTCCAGCCTCAATCACAAAAAGTCCGCTCAATCTCATCTGATAGGCACGTTGACTGCGAGTAAACCTGTCTGTGCTGTCATGTGTAGGCAGGAAATCATCCACAGCGTCTGCATCATCCGCACCCATATTCCAACCTCTCGTTGTTCATAATGGGGAGTTGACGGACTTGGAGGGTGAGCTTTGATATCGAATCAGCAATATTCTAATGGAATTCCATTTCCCTCCCCCCTCTCATGAAGTACGCATCCGATGTGAGTGAGTCGCGAAATACTCGAGCCTAAGTTGGGCCAACGGTTGACCCTTGTTTGTCTGCCCAAAAATTTAATCTGTCGAGGCCTGGCTTTCCCAACTTTGATTTCCAGTCCAACCGGTCTTTGCTACCCTAGGAATGTTCTCTTCAACAGAGACATGTCAAAATTATCACTCCTTTCACCTGGTTTTTTTACCAGGTTTTAAAATCGCAATCAATTCTAATTTAAAAAACTCCAGGTCGTACGACCAAGGGTTTACCTAGGAAAATTCTGAGACTCGGACGTAAGTTAAATCATCAATGTTTGAAAAAGCTGCTAGTGGTCTACCTCGAACATAACAAACCTGCGAGCATGTGGGTAGGTTTCCTGACGATTCTATAGCATTAGATCCGCTCGCCGCCACCCACACTTGGAAGCCATTCTTCCGTTGGATTTCAACGAGTGAGGAAGGAATCTCGCTTTTGTGTGTGCGTTTTCCAAGGATTTGTGACTGGATACGGGCAAGGTCACGAAAAGTATTTCGTATTGTGTGGAATCCTCCGTCGTTTTCACTTCATTTCACACAATTCGTCCCTCCAAGTCCAGCTCACAGACAGATTATTAGGCACGCCCGAAACATCGTGGCTGCACCAAGTTGTAAATGCGGGTGGATTGGAGAGGCTACAAGCTCGCAAACAAATCCACAACAGAGGTTAGTGGACTTGTGAGCCTACGGGAGATCGCGGTGAGTGTAATTACGCCCGCCGTCTTCAGCAAGTCTGGAGTGGGCTGATGCAAATAATGAATCATCGTGTACGCTTGATACTGATCACGCGTTTGCAATGAAATCCAAATACACTAGAATTGCACTCACGTTAAATCAAGCGAGACGGTTCGCTGAAGGCGAGGCTTGGTTGTGATAGGAAACTGTCTTTCGTTCACGCACCCACTTCTTCCTAGGTTCATGTCAACTTTCGCTGACGAGAATATTGCATTGCTGGAATTCCATCCTAGTCTTTGGGATTACGCAGGACTTGATATCAGATTAGCGGAGAAATATCACTGCTTGTTGGTTAACGTTGGAGAAAATTCGTGAAGGAATGACGGTAACTTTTCTCTTTCTATTTGCTTTAGGTGTGTGCTCACCGGTACATACTTGGTGGAACTTCGAACGACTACCGCTGGGGTATTGGGCTTTGCCATCTTCTAAATGAAACGCTGGGATATGCTGAGACGCAAACACCGTGCTTCGGTAAAACAAAGCAAGGTTTTTGAAGAACAGGGAGTGTGCCAAGCAGGAACTTCCGCTGCACTTCTTGAAGATGACACAGCACTTATTGGTGCTCCGGGAGCTTACACTGCTCGTGGCATGGTCCACGCCATTTCCGTCCGCGACGATTGGTTGGATCGATCTCGCAAATCCGAATCGCCGATCCTGTACGAAGGCCATGACCGCGGCAAGTACGTTTACATGGGAATGAGTGTGGTTGGAGCCAAGTTTTTTGGCGACACGTACTCCTATGCTGCAGGGGCTCCCAAAGGAAATTACATTTCCGGACAAGTATTCTTTTTATCAAAGGTAATAATTGAGAGTAATTTTTAGTTTTGTGTTGAACACCTTTTATTACTGGACTGAAGCACCAATGCACTCTACATAAGTATCTCAATATGAAAAGAACTGAAGGGATGGGCTGAGCGTTGATGAAATTGGTGTGTGCCTGCCTGGGAGTACAATGCAGATCTGTAATTTAGTAACTTCTGCCCTTTCAGATCAAAGAAATCATAAGTTTATTTTTACAGCATTTTATGAGGCGATGAAACCAAGTCAAGGAGGGTTGTTGCTCCTTCCGAGAAAGTTGAAACGAGTTCCGTTACTTCTCTTGTACAGCCTACTTGAATCCTCCCCTATTTTTCTTCCATGAATCTGTCATCAGATTGGAGCAATACTTGAGTCGGTTTGTTTTTTACCATACGGCGGTAGTGATTCACGGATTCCCCACTTCGGTTTGATTTAACTTTATCGTTCATCAGTACAAGTTGCAGCAAGCACTACTTGTCACCATTTTCAGATCGAGGCGTAGGCAAGAGCGGCGTGGGACAGAGAAAATTGCTGTTTGAATATTTAAATCTCCTGTTTTCAGAAGCTTTGATTTTCCTTAAACGACATGTGGTATTAGGAGACGCGAAGCTGAAATGATCCCCGTCAGGGTTTTTACACTCGATAAGGTCTTGGGCTTTTGCACTGTTGATTGCGGTTCTTCCACTCAGTTTCTTAAACGCATGTTGACAAATAACGTGTAGGAGGGCCAGCTTTTACTTGGAGCTGCATGCCATGTGCGCGTCAGCGCTGCCTTTTGACCGGGGAAAAAAGAAAACAATTTTTTTAGTGTGAAGACGCAATGGAGTGCACGGATTGTAAAATCGACATTTTGTTTTGTTCGCTGACAGAACGTGTTACTTTGTGTAGGTAGATGTGACATTGTTCCTGGGACAATTACAAGCTCTGAGAAACGTCCATCTTTCTCGACGTCATTGCTCACCGGGATCAACGAAGTTTAGCTGGGTAGCAGTAATCATAACATAACAATAACAGTGGAGAATCCTCTATTGAAATCTGGACACAGGGTGCTGGATGTGCAGATTTGATTCCAAGACCGTGTGGGAAGGGTGGTTAGCATATTTACTCTCTCTCTCTCCTACTCAGGGCATCTTTGAAATCCCGAGAAAGATCGCTTTGTGTGGTGGACAGATAGGCGTAGAAATGTGAGATTCATTATACAATTCCATTGTGTTTCTCGAGTGATCCCCAGGTACTGCGGAGCCTGAGTAATATGAACTTTTTATCTGAATGTTTATCGGAAGGTGTGCCCAACACTTTGAGCATGGACCAGAGCCAAGGCTCATGGTATTCACGATCGCAAAGTGTTCTTACGATCACGTTAACGTTAGGTATCTTGGGATACCTTGTCCATGTTTTTGACACTTTGGTCACCCACCACACTGACTGGGGAAGAAGCATATGGACTTGGTAAACTCATCTTCCGGATTTTCACTTCGCGCCTTTCTTGGAATGTGTAACAATAATAATTCTTCCTCCTCAGTCAAAAAGATGCTAGTAGCACGGATCTTATTACGGTTTCGAATGCACTTTCGTTTAGTGGAATGAGCATCTGTCACGAAACTCAAGTGTTTTGCATAATCGGGTTTGAGTAAACAGGGTAAAGAATACACGCCAGGGTGAACGCTGTCCATTCCTACAAGAAGTGTCATTCTGACTTGTACTTTATGTATGAACGTCTGCTCCTTTCCCTGTGCTAAACTAACTTACACACGTATGAGACTCGTTTACATAATTGTTTGACCATCCTCTTTGAAAAATATGTGTTGCATTGAAAATATGAAATATTTCAAGCTTTTCCCATCCCATCCAAACTCTTAAAATATATGTTCTCCTGAGAGGCAGCATTTCTTTCTGTCAGAAAGAGACTCGAGGAGGAAGACAGTCCGAGTTACGGTGATTTTTCACCAGACACTACGTAAGAAAACCAATGCAATGGCTGGATCTTAGCTCCGGTGACATAAAACCGGTTCATATGGGACCGAACATTACGACTTAGCGTCATCAGTCATTTGAATTATGTCCTAATTCTTTAAAGCACACAATAGATCATGAAGAGGAGATGCATTGTTTTTCTTTAGAATGCGGTAGGTCCTCGGTTCATTTAAGTGTGCGGTCCAGATATGTTTTACCTTTTTGAAATTATTCCAAATCCACTCTACTCCAACAATAAGTCAAATGTTATTCACAAAAGCCACATGGTGCGATTTTACAACTCTGCATTCATCTGACAAAACGTAATCCGTCCCGTGTAAGGTCCCAGCCACAATAAAATGTTACCATGGCATTTAAATCATGCACACCTTCCTGCCGATTCGGGAGTCAAAGCTCTCGATTTACATTTACGGTGCATACCGGGGCATCGAAACTGTAAAACGTTCTGTAAATCCGCCAAGTTTATCTCAATTTTATTTGCTGCTCTTTCTCTTGCGAACAGGCCTGTGAATCTGGTTTGCAGTTCGTAAAGTTACTAATTGTTTAGTCTAGATCGAGGGAGCAGAAGTTGCTAACAGACGTGAGTATAAAAAGCCTTCGAGATGGAATTAGTAACGGTTGGCACTTACACCAGTTTGTTCGTACCAATACCTTTTGTGCACCAAGTAACAAACAAAAGAAAGGCATTGATCGCGTAGCAGACTTGGAACCTTGAATCCGCACTGTGCGATGACTGAATTGTATAATTTCATTGTGTTATTTCAGGGAAATTCTACAACGTTAGAAGTACGAGCTGCTTTGACTGGCGAGGGCTNTTGTATAATTTCATTGTGTTATTTCAGGGAAATTCTACAACGCTAGAAGTACGAGCTGCTTTGACTGGCGAGGGCTTCGCCTCGAGCTTTGGCTACGAGCTTGCAACGCTTGATCTCAACGGTGACAAGTAAGTCTTTAGAGTTGAAAATATCAAACACCTAAACTTGTTAACAGAGTAACCACTTAAAAGCATGTGCTCTTTCTTTGTATCATCCTTCGCACTCGACGATCCACTCTCTTTCATTCTACCAGTTTAGCCAACTCAACTCTCTTTAAAACGAAATGATGCGAGACTTCATGCTTTAAAATATGAAGGAGGCCACAGGGACTCAAGTAATTGTCAAAGAATGAAGCGGACAGAAACTAACTTACTTGAAGAAGGTTAACCTACTGGGAAGCTGGTCTGGGCTTCAATTGTTGCTAAAGTCGGTCAAAATTTCTGATTGAATATCAAAATCGTAACCTCAGTGCAATTAGCAGGTATTCCAGAAAAAAATGTCATGGTTATGATGAAGCATCTGCGTTTTTCGGAGCTACAGATCCAATGCTGTCTCAAACACAGACACTCATGATCATCGCCTTGTGCATCAGAAAAAGTCCGAGGGGCGGGCAGGAAGAACTCAGAGACTTTATTCGCTCTGGAGACAAGGTTATAAGCTCGGCTAAATACAGAAAAACTCGTGTGGATCATCAAACTCTTTCCTTCCTGCAGAGGGTTTATGAATTCCACAAGGGTGGAACAGTAAAACGTTAACTTTGTTTCCTATGGTGACTTGCTTGCCGGAACGAGGGCTTGCACGAAAGGTCTTACTAGACAGTTTTACTTTCTTTTTTGTTTTCTTACCCCGCTGAATTTATGATGCTCGTGACAACTTTTCCTCGCATCTTGCGAGGGAGGGAATAATACAACTCGAGCGCATATTCATGCAGAAAAATACTTCAGGCTTGCAGTTCCATCTCCCTTCACTATGCTTCCAAAGGAACTATGCACTCAAGATGTGCGTACAAGGGATTTAGTGCGTGTAAAAGTATTCATCGTACTTGGAAGAGTAAGTGCGAGGATTTCGTTCCCGAAAGCGTTCGTTGGAAAGTTCCGGGTTCGTGATTCGACACTACAGCTGGAAAATGTTCTGTATACCATTTGATCTTTGGGGTAGACGAAAGTCAGACTGTTTTGCATCCATTCGAAATCTGAGCCACTATTGTTCCGATGGGCGTAGGTGTCTTTAGATTACCATTCCAGAATTTAATCACACGTCATTATAAAGGCACTGGCCTGTGGTAGCCGAAGATAAGCCTGGATTGTATTGATTGGCTCGTGTAAAAAATCGACAGGTTTTCCTCGCAGCATCTCCCGTCTCCAACGTTTTCCTGTGTATGCCGGCAGTCCGTACTTGTTTTGGGAACTGGAGTGATTTAGTTTCACAGTATTTCGTTTCCCTTTTCCATCTTTACAGTATGTTCTAGGTCAAACGGGAATCAAATGATTTATAGGGAAACAGGAGCGAAAACCCGAAGGTTAATCACAAGCAAGACCAGCAGTTTATTCTGACGAGGGAGGAGCTGAGCTGTTAACTAAAAGTCGTCGCATCTCAACTCTGTCCTTTAATGAATTGGACAACTTGTTCATGACTCACAGTTCACATTTGTCCTCACATGCTCCAGACTTTCCTTGACTTGTCTAAATCCTTTTAAGTTTTGTAACATGTGTAAAGTTGCTCGGATTGTTAGTACGTGAAATATCATGGGTGTGTTCCTCAAGTTTGCGAAACTGTGCTCCAGTACGGAAAGAAAAGTGGATTACTTGACTCACATGAATCTAAATTCTGAATACATGTATAACTCATGTGATAAAGCAATAAGTCTTTCCCAAGCACTAAAGGGCATTCAACCAGTGAGAATGGTTGACGGTTGCATCCATAGAATGCATTAGAATCTCAATCAGCTATCTGAGGAATATTCATGATTCACCATTTCATTATTGCATGGTGTTGAATTAATTACGATCGTCTTTTAAGTTTGTAATGTTGTAAATCAATCTTATCTGATTCAGCTCTTTTCGTCACAGTTCTTCAAGTTCAACAACCGTATGTACCTCGCAATTGAGCTAGAGACGGCAACTAGCTAACTTGAGGAAATAAAAAGAGTTTTTTCCAGCATCGTCAAGGGTAGTGAAATCGTATTTATCCATTAGCTAGTATGCAGTCATCCACTTGAAGGCTTTTTTCTCGAAGATGCAGCAACTGGGCTTTTGATACGATAATTTAAATCAAATCGCTTAAAATGAATCTTGTTTGAGAAGGTTAAAGGCTATGAAGCTAGTTGACAAGGAGAAATTGAAATATATCCGATAGCCCTACCTGATGGCGAAGCAACATTCCTTAGAAGTGATCTAGCATGCTGGATGACAATGCCAAGCCACAAGTATGCACGTATCTGTAAATCACTCGGTCAAAGGTTACAGATTCCCTTCACTCAGCTAATTTCAGTACATGGCGCAGGTCGTATAAAAAGGGCCTAACTTGCATTACACAAGTTGAAATGAGCAGAAAGCCTGGGAAAGTTTTCGAAGTTTAATGCAAACCGAGGGCAACTCGTTCGCTTCACTATTGCTGTAATTACATCGCGAGTAACTTGTCATTTTGACTGCCATATGTGGTTAAATCACGTGACTTTCGCTTTCTTTGGGAAACGGTAATGAGGAGCTTCGTTGTAACATGTGTAAATGTTACCCTCGTTCTGGCTTAATGATCCCATGCTCAGGCTTCAAGACAGAAACATGCGTCAATAAGCAGTCTGGAAGACAACGTGACAAAGCATAGCGTAGTGTGTATGTTTCTCCAGTGCTTACGAAGTTGCATTTGTGACTCGCTATGTCTCAAATTCACTATCATAATCAAAGCTCAAACTAAAAGTAACCTTTCGCATTGCCCTTAAACTCCCCCCCCTACGCCCCTGCCTATACCTTGGTTGAGAAGTTTGACAAAGGTTTTTATAGCCATCGTACCAGCTTGATTACTTGTGTGTTGCCAGCGTCAACGTGTCGGATCGTATGGATGTGAGGGGAAAATACGGATCGCGTAGAATTAAAAGTAACTGACTGTGAGTCCATGCGCATAATTGATGAGGTACAGTTTTTTAGTGTGCAATCAGGGATCGGATGAAGAGATAAGTTTAAAAGAAGGACATTAATGATCTCGCCGTTGATGATGAGCTGGGCAAGCATGAATTAGAGTATAAACACACCAGTGGTTCTTTTATAAATCTTTTACTGCTCCCTATAAGGAAGCAATGATTATGAATAATGCGTTTTATTGTCCAAAGGGAAACGTTTCACAGGTCATGAAAACGTTACTCTAACAACGCTTCGGCTCTTTCAGGTAGTTCCATAGGTTTGTGAGAAAGAGTTAAATCTGTTTCAGGATCGTGTCGGAGTTATCTGAGCTCATATGAGATTGCTATTGCACTTTTGGTTCGGGTGAGCCCTGGATCTGAAATCTGGAAGGATTCATTCAAGGAAACGGATCGGTTACTTGCCGACACGCGTGTTAAGTTGTACTTTTTAAAAACTTTAGTAAAAGGCTAATATCCATCAAGCAGCACAAAAGAGTTTTGATTGAGCCTTGTTCATAGTGTAGTTCATAGAGCTTGCTACTGCACAAAGTGCAATGGACCCTCTAATTCCCTCATAGTATAGTAGCATCTGCAGAAAAGAATGAGCCTTTTATTCTTCGAGCATCAACACACAAGTCTTTGGTGGAGTTTTAGAAAAGGCATTTATTTCCCAGGTTCATGTCACCCGCATGTTTCAGTTTCTTTGTTTGTTTTGACAGTAATTCAGTTACTGCTTTCATCTCCAACTTCACGCTACATAGAAATAGAATTATTCGGGGCTTGATGCGCCGTAAATTCTTAGGTGCATCGTGATCTGGTTTCAGGCCAGCTTGTAGAGCGATTTCACGGATTTGTTTCACAAAGTACAGGAAGCTACGGAAATTCCTTGAGCTGGAGGTTCAACCTAAGCAAATTGAGATTATTGGACTGATTATAAATTACGCATTTCCCCGAGGTGCATGGTAATGAGCCATAAAACTGCCAAAATCACTAGCCCTTGACTTGATTTGGTCATTGCGTAAATCATACTATTTTCTTGCCGAACTTAATCCACATCATGAGACGCGCATCATTTACACATTGTGACGTTGCAAAAAGCTCTCCTTCTCAAATGTTCCAGGTCTTCTCACCAGACACACGTTCATTCATATCACTTTCTCTCAATCTTTTAATAATAGGGTGTGAGTCTCGAGTAGAAATTTTGCGGCTGAAAATTTCCTCCAGCATAACCCCTTCCGTCGGATTTCCTCGTTGTGGCTTGAGGAAGAGATGAAATTGATGATTTATCACACATATATGTTGATACTTTTAATGAGGCACTGGGGGCTTGGATAATTAAATACGAACAAATATGGTACTCGTCCACACTAGGTTAGGCTGGCGCAAGTCCGGTTTTTGTTGCCAGGGTTTTTTTTGCTCAACTTTTGAAATTCTCCCTCGTGTATTTAGTCAGCTGCAAGCTTTAATTAGCACGGTGCTTGGTATTGTTTATGAGGATGGGGAAATGAAATTTGTTATCTGGACTATTGTTATTCGTTACACGCATTGTTTGGCCTGGTTGGCACAATTATAAATTATCCATTATTCTTTGATGCGACTTGGGCAGGTGTTTGACAGTTGGCCGACAGGGTAATTATTACCCAGTGATCATTCTCTGATGAGTAAAATCATTCGACCCAGTGGAACAGTAGCAAGGATCTGACTTACATGTTGAATGGATGATAACGAATTAGATTATCTCCAGTAAGTACAAACTACGTGTACTGTGTAGCTGATAAACGCAACACTTGAGTTCTGGAAACTTTATAATGGGAAGTGTGCGTATGCGTTCGCTTTCCCTTACCCCGACATAATGTTAGTTAAAGCTATTAGTCTGCTCCCTTCAATGAAATTTTAGGGCTGAGTTACTATGCTGGCAGTTTTGAAAACGTTGTAAAACTCATGTGCCTGACGTTCATTCATTCATTAGCCGTCATGTGTGAACTAGTGTTAACGTGTTGGTCGGAGTGACAGGCGAGAAAATGTTTCCAGTGCCTTAAGGAGATTCAAGCATGTTAACATCCTCTAGGTAAAAGATACAGGAGTGAATTCCATGGTAATTTATAAATGGTTACCATTCTGTTCACTGTCCTAAGGCTGCTTTAAAAATGCTAGACCAAACTGGATGCGACGGGGTGCAATCCATCATCCTTCCATCCCTGCTTACTCAGGCAAACATTGTCTTTTTTGGTGGTAGTTGATAATGTTTTTGGTTTTGAAATTGTGGCCAGTGTGGCAGCAGATTTCGTGTCACATAAGCCCGGTTAGACCAAGAAAGAAAGCTGAGAGTCAAGCAGAAGTTCAACACGGTGATTGTGTAGAAACTGATATTTGGAATTGAAACATCTGTTGAATACCATGGTACAAGAGTAGGATTGCTAGGGCAAGCTGAAACTACGCAAGGTGTTGCTAAGAGGGCACAGGATGCAGCACAACCTAATCTACTGAAAACCTGCGATGTGTAATCTTTGCAGGCCTTCTTTCATTTCCAGGCCGTCTCTTGTCTACACCTGGCAGACAACGGCGATGAATTTGGGATTCAGATAGTAGCTAATGTGAATTATCAGTGCTAAGTGCCTCTAATTTGCTGGTTTTCCAGTAGTTTTAGCTGAGGTACTTAGCTAAAGCTGTTTCAATAGTTAGAGGCATGACCTGCAGCTTGTCTCCTCGATGATGTTGCCGTGTTGTAGCCTCTACTTTCAGGTTTAATAAAGATTTTGAATAACAGCACCGTGTTTGGATTAGCACGTATCCGATTCTTTCTGGGTGTCACTATCGTATCGAGTTGAGGTTCGATAGCGAGGGTGCAATGTTTATTTAGGTGATGGACGGCTTGGACAAGTTATTAGTGTTTGCAAGGGTGAGAGAAAGTTGTTACAGTTACTGACGAGTGAAGTG
>VRMD01001910.1:0-15027 GCA_009872375.1 Sminthurides bifidus | reverse complement strand
TCCGAGACACGACTTCTTGTGCTGGAAATCCGTCAAGGATATTTTCTCCTGGTACTTTTTTATAGTTTAATCTGATTCAAGTGAAAACAAGTTGGAAGGAGGAAAGGGTGGAGAAGAACTTTCCCTTCCTGCTCCAGGCTTCCTGGAACAATTTCACAAGACTTGGTATCCGCAGGCGGTGTAGCGAAATTTCTCCAGTTTTTGCCACTGATGAAATGGTTCGGAGGTTACGTACAGCATATTGTGTGGATTATTGAATGGTTTTCCCTCATACGCTCCTTGTAATCCTTGCTACGTGAAAAGCTTGGAAAGAATTGCACTCAGAAGCCGTAATAGACAGAAGTAGGCTGCGGTTTCCTTCGGCTCGTTGCTTTTCAATCCTTGGCTGTTTTCAAATTCACTTTGCTCTGGCATCCCTCACGCCGAAGATTTTCCACCCAAGACCTCAAGGAGAGGAGACGCCGCCTGGGTTTTCCACCAGGCCTGAAGCTTTTTTTTCAGCCTTCTTATTCTGTACTAGTTAGCATTGTTGCGTGAAGCGTAAGCTGACATTAGGGACGGGCAGACTCCTGGTTTTGAAAGACGCTGTCTGATGTGGCCGAATAATGGGCATGTTCGTGGAGGCTGATACGTGCTTACGAAGCAGTGGTTGGCAAGTACCCTGTGTAGAATATTTGTTGGAATCTATCACGTCAAAGTCAATAAAATATAATGGACCAATGTGGATTCCACATGGGAGGGAAGTGGTCGGGCATTGTCCGCAAACCCATGCGGCGGCGAGCAGCCCGGAGCAGAAAGGATGCGACAAATGGAATGTGTCCAGTCTTCCGTCTCACTGTCATCTAGTTCATGGAGCGTGGGACACGATCCGGCTAGATTAACTCCGTCCGCCAATACATTTGCAATTCTCAAGTGTGTCGGAATTCCAAATAGGACCTGATTCTTATATCCGTCCACCATGATTTATGTCTTGATAAGAATAAAAATAACCGTATACAGAAGAGAAAATCTCCACCAAAAAGCATCACCGAAACCTACATCAGGCCAAGTGCTCGCTCCCTTTCTCTGCAATCAATTCCACATGTGAAATACGATTGAATCTACAGATACAGTAGGGAAAGCATTAGGTGTCGTGGCCCAAGTCCTGGTGAAAGCAGCGGTGAAAGCAGCAGTGGCTGCGGCAAAGTACACAATACCTGACTGTAAATTCGGACTGGGATCGGGTGAAAGCACCGGCACGAAAAGAGCCATGCTTATCTGTGGCGGAAGACTTGTAGGAGAAAGTCCCGATTGGAAAAATACCGTTACCGTTCCGAATTGAAAGCAACTCTTGAATTTGTGTTCGGAGAAAGTCAGAGGACAGGAGAGGAGACGCATATGGCGAAACGGTTATGTTAATACGTTAGGGGCAGGGTAAAGAGATCGGTTAGCCTGGATCCAGCCATGGTCTATGAACATGGGAGAGCTACGGTGGAGAGAGAGGAGAGGGACAGCTAAAAGACGAAGAAGAAGAGGTGGGAGGATAGGCTAACCTAATAAATATCGACATGAGAAGGAAGCGTCCAGCTGAGTCGATATAAATTGCTTACTGCCTTCAACGCTCCCCGTTTACATGTATGGGAGAAAGTGGGCTTTCTCAACCTTTCTCCTCGCCGACATTAAATGTGAGATAGTTCCGGTAGCATTCTCTTTCAAGCCCAGTAATATATCCTGAGCCACAAAGTAAGTGTTCCACTCGTTAGAATATCCCTTAGCTGAAATCAGTATTTACTACTTCACAGTAGATTAGAACTTGGGCCGCAGTCTAGCAGGAGAGCCTGAGCCGGTCTTGGTACTGAGATAGAGGATGGACGTGGACTAGTCCACGGGGTATGGAGGACGTCCGAACTCATATACGGCACATATTTTATCTCCCATTCGGCATTCACAGGCTCCGACAGCAGCCGCAAGAACCATAGTGAACTAGTTTTAGAATTCAAGTCTGTAAATGTATGAGCATTGTGGTGGGCAACCGCATAAATCTCGTCCGAGCTCCTGCTTCCCTTGATCTATGAGCGCCTCTCTGTTTAGGAAATTTTCTCCCCATTCCATCCCTCCCATATGTTTCCCCGCAACAAAGAAGGAGACGAAGGAAGAAGAATTTCTCTCGTAAATCTTTGAACCAGCCGTCTCTCCGACCTACGCTCTCGCTTTGTACATGAAACACATTTGTGAAAAAGGTCAACGGATATATGAACAAGATGGATTCTGTAGTCTGGTCGGTGGATCAGAGGTTGGATTTTGGAGAGGCGGAATCAGCATTTTTGATGGCATGTCTCGATTCCGCTTTAAAATTTAAAAATTTAAAGTGTAAGTCCTCATGCAAGTTGCTGTGTGTTCAATTCTTGCTGTTAGCAGATCAATGTATGTCCTGCATGCACTGCTGAAATGACAATTGCAGTAATTGTAGGCAATCACGATTTGTTTCTATTTTTTTGATACAATAGAAAAAGCAGATTCATAGCAAATGAAGTATCTTACCGGTTCTTCAAATTTGCAATCAGCTCATCTGAAAGACCGTTAGTCGACTTGAGTCAAGCTCAACGACGAGACAAAGCTCAACAGAAGGTTCACTACATAAAGGTCAGTTTGTTGTTACCCGGCTGTTAGCGCCCTCTACGCAGTAACAGCCGAGACTTTCCCTTTTGTAGGTGAAAGCAAGCACCGCAAGGAGGCGTACGGTGGTATTCCTGCAGTTGCTTTCCCAAGCTCCAATTTTGGGAGAAAGTTGATGGCCGCTGCGCTGTTAAAAATCTTTACTACTGTATCCAAACTTGTAAAGTGATAGTAGGTCTGACATGTGATTAAAATAAAAAGTGCATAAGTGGAGTATACTGTCACTCACGTGTTCGGACAGACAATGCCTCTCCTGAAGATGAACTCCACTTAATTTGTTTTCTGACCTGCGTCACCTGAAAAAATGTCCGATTATAGTTGCAGTACCAGATATCATTGAATCCATTCCAGGATTTCCAACTTTCAGTGCACCACTTACCGCTGTTTGATTACACAAAACAGCAATATAAACTAGACCACAGGCTGGTAATCAAAGCTCGTGAAGATCATGTAAGCTTTGATCCTCACGTGGACCACAGACTGTTGTGTAACAGCCACATTTTTGGCTAAGTTTTGCACTATTTGGGTATTATTGACACGTGCGCTTGTTTCGTAACAAGGCCTATCAGCATTACTTGAGTGTTTGACGTGCATCAATAAACTGTCCCTTGACACGGCTCTATCTGCGTCTGACGCTTGTTCAAACAGTCTTTTTACGGTTAGATAACCCCCAATCTACAAATTCGATAAGGAGCAGATTACATTGTACCACAAAGTGTGGAAGCCTTCAACAACTCGCTGCTTGGATTAGACCAGGAACTGCACGTGCAAGAGCTTGTGAGTCCTCCATAGGAATTCCAACGCCTGTACGCTACTGCTGATTGGGTATTGGTGATTAAGTACCTGCAAAAAGTTACAGTGATCCTTGAGGATTTTCAAGTATGTGAATAAGGGCCCGTTTGTAAATTTCCGGGTTCCACCCACCCTGTAGAGTTCAAGGCGTACACATTCAAGTCTGAAGTGCTCAAATTTTAAGAAATAATGGCACATGTTTCAAATGAGCCGGCGTCTTGGAAGACGCTGGTGAAAGTGATCAAAACAACGAGAATCGAACCACCAGCTTTGCTGCACATGACAGCTGCTGTGATGGTATCTCTCCTGGTGCAAAATTTAATGTTGGAACGTGCCTGTTACGTTGATTCAGGGTACCCTGCTGAGGCCTGCGACGCCGCGTTTATTACAGGGTAAGTGAGTGGTGCCTATTTTATTCTAGTTTAAGCGCCATTTTTGAATTTTTTAAAATGCTTTGGATTGCCGCTCAAAGGTTTTACAGGTTCCAATGTTGTATGAGTGTCTTCAGAACCCATGCTGAAGCTAATGGTGTGTATTGTCTTTAGAAATTTCACAGAGGAGTGAGAGCTACTACACAGATATGATGGATGAGGTTCAAATAATTGTTGCAAACATAAAGACGTGGACGTCCATTATCGAGTACTCCTTCCCTGGTAGCCTTACTACTTGTTTTCGGAACCTGGAGTGACAAGCATGGGAGGAAACCGCCGTTAATCCTCCCGGTTCTCGGCTACATGGCTACAGTAAGTGCGATATGTTGAGACGTACAGTACATTCCACAGTGTGTAAGCATACAGACTACCGGTCTCCGGTTCCGCCCACTATATAAGAACAGCTAAAGCATCGATATCCTGGTGGTGGCATCAAGTGTTTCCTTAACTTATACCAGATCAATGTACACTATTTCGCCCAGTTGAAGCTCGAAGAAAAGGTTTCAAGTAACGAACTGGTGGTAAGATCTTTTGCAGTTCCTAACGATGAGATGTGGCTTTAAAAATACTGAGAAACTAATGCGCTCAGTGCATGGAGTTGACAGGCCGAGAGATAGATTATCTCCAGTGGCTTACGGTTTTTTTCCTGATTCAATTCACTCCCAGCTGTCTGCAGCTTTTTCTCCAGACTTCCCTCTGAACCTCAACTCAATCCAGTTCCGTGAATGCAAGATACAAGCTAGCTCCCTTAGACTCGGTCTCAGGTCTCAGTCAGCCACCTTAGCCTTGGAAAGTCAGTTGGAAAAAAAACAGAAGCAAAAAATATCCACACATCAGCAACTAACATGTCTATCTTCTATTGCGCTCTAGGAGGTTGGGTGAAAGCCCCGGCTTTGTGTGAAAGTCCTGATAGCAATCTCCCGCTTTCCCTCCTCCTTAAGCTGGGTCTTCTTCCCCTTCTTCGTCTTTCTCCGCTTATTCAAATATCCTTGATGGTCAAAACATCATTTATCAAACTGGCTGCCTGCAAATACCGCATTAATTGAAAGTCCTTATAGCAATCTCCCGCTTTCCCTCCTCCTTAAGCTGGGTCTTCTTCCCCTTCTTCGTCTTTCTCCGCTTATTCAAATATCCTTGATGGTCAAAACATCATTTATCAAACTGGCTGCCTGTAAATACCACATTAAACTTGACTGGGCTGACGTAACGATTCTTGTGATACTTTCACTCCTTTTCCGCTCCACCCCAGCTAAAGTTAGCTGGCTCAACTTTTCAGACGCGCTTCACTTTCACTTCTTATGTAACACTTGGAATTTTTCCATGCTTTTCTTAAGCGTTATTTCTTCTCTTCCTCACCCCCAGATCTTCAGGCAATAAGGCTGGCATACCGAGAATTGATTCATGTCATGGGAGTGTGATGGGCGATAAATCTGTCATTTTTTTTAAATTGAAGTACGCATATCGTTTTCGGGGGTTGATAGCTTTGATGCTGGAAAAATTTCATAGTGAAAGCCTGGCAGGAGCTTCTAAACTACCGCGGTAGTTTAAAAGTTAAAATTGTCACGCTTTTTATTCTAGATTTACAGCATGCTAGCTACTCATTCTTGTTCAGCGATAAGCCAAATGCTTTATAGAAAAATGTTGTAAATTAGGCCAAAATGATCGAGTGAGGTAGACCTTTAAAAATTATGAAGGTTTTTTTCATGTAGCCAATTACCTTCTTTGAAAACTTTTTACGAAGCAATTCACGACTTTCGGCGGGAAGCTTTCAGTGTTATGAAAGGCTTGTAAGTGTGGAAGAAACGTTACCGAGTTTTTTCACCTTGTTTTCCAGTATATACTACTGTACCTGAGCCTCCATTTTGAAAACTGGTCAGCGTAAGGTGATTGGAGCTTGCAATTCCGTCCCTCTTTCAATCACCGGATCCTCCGCCATTTTCGGAATGGCCGCTTACTCCTGGACAATGGATGTCACACCTCCGGAACTGCGAACGGTGAGGATTGGCCTGGTCGGGTTCTCTACAATTCTTGGTACTGCCGCCGGACTTGCCATCGGCGGGAATCTTTTCGAGGTAAGTTTCTGAAAGTTAAGTAATTTTGATCATCCAGATTAAAAGATAGACCTCAATTTCTAGAAAGTTTTTCGAGGTAAAGGTAGATTATTTATACGTTTTTCGTATTGAGCAATACTGAAAACACGACGCCTGATTTCCTGAGCATCGTTCTAAAAGCTCGAGTGTTCATTCAAGAACCTACGAAGGTATTTTTCATCGTCGTCAATATCACATGCCTCATAAGCTTTGGAATTCCGTCAATTTGTCTCACGACAAGTCTTCACAATGAATGAATTCATGGAGCAGAACACACAGTTTCGTAATCAAGCAACATCCTTTGTTTGCAATCTATTTTAAGCCTGTAATGAGTAGTTGAGTAGTTTCGGCTCAAGTATAGGTCTCTAGTTACGAAATGTTGTCATACCATCGTATATAACGTACTACTCTTGCCTCAAGACTTGGTAAAAAACATCGTATCTGTAACTCATGTCTATGTAACTCATATCTGTAACTCCAATTTGAAATTGAGGGAAGGTAAGTTGATGAGCAAAATGAATCTTACAGAATGATCAAGAGACATTCGTTGATCTCTTTCCTTTCAGTGAGCAAGAAGAAGAGGTGAAAAATACACTTTATTCTATTATGCCTTCTTTCCCGGTTCGCATGCAATAAGATCGCACTGATTGTATGATAGAGTCGCAGACTCCGGAGGAACAAATTACCACAATTTGTAAGACGAGAACAAAGGCTGGGAATCAAAGACCTTAGTTTTGCTTCCATTCCAGCAGTCATCAATGAGAGGGAGGTGAAAATAATCCAGATTTCGTTTCAAATCTCTCTGTGCCTGTCTCTCCCCACTTCTCTCCTGCTTTCACTCCACGGGGAAAAAAGGAAGAGAAAGCACTCGAAGGAGCGGATTTCTCATGAGCACTTGAACTCCCCGCCCTTGTGCAAGGCTTGATGAGGTTGGCGTGAAGGTTGTGGAAGAGCTGTAGACAGGAATGAATAGGCCAATTACTCAGCACATTGTACGCAAGAATTGCTTGTTCTGTAGTGAAAGCTTTGTCAAATCAAATTGCAGGGGAGGCAGTCTGTTTTCCCTTCCTTCACTCCGTGTCTTACGTCTGTTTTCCTCCGTGCATTGTCCTGGATGAATATTCAAATTTAGCCTATTTACTCCAGTGCAATCTGCGCAGTAAATTGAAATCCGCAGCTCAACCCGAGCTGGGTAACAAAGGTTCATGAAATTCGTTCCCCGGAACTGCGAGTATTATTCATTTGGGCCTTAAATGGAAAACAAGGATCTCTCAAGTTGTAGTCGGAGGAAAACTTGCTGTAACTTTGGTCCTTGTCTATCAGCTTTTCATCAAGTTGGATACAAGCCCACCCGCTCGATCGTAGCTTAAACCAGATTTGCATGACATTACGATCACTGTACAGAATTACCGAAGCAGGTGATTTCCTCCGACTGCTCCAATCCTATCACAAGGATTTGCATTCAGATTAGATGTGAGAGCTCCGAACTTGCTTTATCAACCATCTTATCTTTTCAGTATTGATCACATAGCCTTAAAAGAGTTTCCCATTGGGCAAATTACTGTAGGTCCTGTAACAAAATTGAGAAAGATACAAAGCTGTTACTCTCGGACCGAGCTGACCGAGCTAATTCATCAATCAATTAGTAACGGTAGTTACTCAATCCAAACTATCCAAGTACGTTAGGTCGTGCAACTGCAGTTAGTCGAAAGACGCAGACTTGTTACAGTCCGGTTGATTGAACTAACTCATAATCAGTTTCAGTAATTAATCATTAATCAAAACCCGGGCCTGAAGGCAACTAGAGTAATGATTTTGAATACATATTTCATGAGCGTACTTCTTAATGAGTTAATGACTTCTACAAAAAATTAAGCGCGATTTTTCAAATCGTTTTTCCAGGAGCTGGGCTACAGCGGCATATTCATCCTAGCAGGAGCTATGGAACTCGTGGCCCTACTTTTCATAGTCCTGTTCGTGAGAGAAACGCGACCATTAAGAGAAAAAATCACACCTGGCGCAAGAGACTCCACATCTACGACAGACTCCAGCTCCCTTTCCACAGCCTCAGTAGATGAGCTGCGGTCAAATTTGGTGAAAGGTAAAGCCGACGAGGAAAGAAACGAAATCGGATCCCTGACTCAAAGCCCGGCGACCGCAGGAGGAAAACCAGCTCTTGTTCCAACTGGCATTAGCCCCCTGCGAGCTGATGAGAAGTTGAATCTGAGAGCGGAGAAAGTGGAGAAAGCACGGAAAGGAAACGCTTTCACGGATCTGTTCGACTACAAAAACGTTATAGAATCTTTCAAAACAGCTGTGAAAAAGCGTGACGGAAATAAAAGAGTCAAAATATGGATTCTTTTTATAGCCCTCCTCCTCGGGCTGGGTCCTTCCTCAGGTACGGATGACTTTAACGCCGTCGTAATTTTGCTGCCAAACGGTTTTGCAAGCCTTCACCCTGGACGTTACCGGGCTGTAAGGGGTGAAGACTGGCTATCGCTGGCTGAATTACGGGGGAAATGCTCCGATTTTACGAACGCATGAAAACAAAGTTTTATTTCCAGGGGAAGTGAACGTGCTCTACTTGTTTGTGAAGAAACAACTGGAGTGGGACATTCAAGATTACGCTTATTTTGGCACTTATATGATGGCTATCGCCGTGGCTAGGTAACGAAATCTCTCGGCTTTTACATCTTTGGGTGATTGTTACCGTTATCGCAGAACGCATGCTGCTTTCAACCTGTACACTTGTGTCGTCATTCAGCTTGTAACTTGAACGAGCAAGATAACAACTTTCAGTCCCAGTACTTGCTATTGCTATTGGTGTTCTATTTCGTTGTAAAAGCTCAAAAACTTGGTCGGCTACAGCTTCAAGCTGTTGCAATAGTTGGTTTTCATGTACAAGATAAATAATTTCTGAATATGCTTGCTGTTTCAAAATTATTGTTTCTTGTGGATGTACAAACACCCTGATGCAATACGTAAGGGGCGGAAGTTTATGAACTTGAAGTTGGCGCTGCATTGCTTGATGATTTCAAAGACAAATCTCAAGAATTGTAGAAATTAACCCTGGTCAAGTGGGCGTGAAGTTAGTAGAGCCTTTTAGTGTGGAGCTAAACCGTAGGAATTCCTACTCCTTAAGGAGTAGCAACCCTGCTGTAACCTAGGGCAACGGTTCCTGTAAACTATGTGCATTTTACCCTTGGAATTCAAAAGGTCTGTGTTTCTTGAAGCGAATATTTTCATTTGTCTTGCCTCGCCTGTTTCCTTGCAAGGTTGCCTGATTCCCCACCTTGTGGAAAGGTTATGCACTCCTGGCCGGAACGAGTAACTGTTTACAGCCAGTGTTTCCTTTTGGACGCATAGAAGTTGTAACTACAAAGCTTGAAATTGAAGAAAGAGGAGATTAGAACTCGGACTGCATCCTGGAGGAAGTCGGTGCAGTAAATTTAAACGACTTGAATGCACAGACCGGAGGAGAAAGTAACAAAGGAAGGGATTAAGCACGGGACGAGAATCCGATTTACATGAGCTGGCAAAGTTCCAAAGTGCAGTTGTTGAGTTGAAGGGAAAAGAATTTGATTAGTTTCTCCGGCTTTCTTTTGATTGCTAGTTAATTCCTGTACTTCTTTTACTTGTTCACTTTCGCTCCAGCACGTCCTCCAAATGGTGCGACTTTAGGATATCTGGTTACTTCCAACATATTGGAACTCTCTCCAGCAGTTGATGAAACAGTGTGTCTGTATGGCAGAATCAGGACTTTCTCCAAATCCACACCGCTCAAAAGTTAACAGGGGTAAGAGACTGGGTGAAAGTCAGTGGAAAGATACATATTGCCTCAGAAAAGAAAGCGCTGTTCCACTTTCTCCGAAGGCTCTTGTTCCCCGTCTTTGAGATTTGCAACCGTTCGCCAAGAACTGTAAAGCTGTCTTATTTAAATGCGGAGTAGATTTGTGGAATCTTTTTGACTTTCAAGGGATCTACTGGCAAATTGCCCGATCCATGTGCCGCCGACGGTGGTGCCGGAGTGATCAAAAAGGGTGGTTCTTCTAGGAAGAAAGAGCAGACCTGGCTAGAATCTCGTCCATCCATCTTTCCATTCCACTTTGGAGCAATAATCTAAAGAGGATGAGCAGTAACATTAGTCCAAGATGTGGAACTGAGTGGTAAAAAAGAGATAGGAAATGGGAATACGATTCTCATGCTCATATGATCGGGAGCTTGGAGCTGGAGGATTCGGAGTTTATAGCTTTTCAGCAAAGTGGTGAATCAAAGAGCGACTGTCATGTTTACGGTTTCCAGCAGGGATGAAATTAGATTGATATTGAGCGTGATAGAGTTTTTAAGGCGGCTCTCCACTCTCCGTCTTAAGATGTGGTTCATGCGGGTGTCATTTCCGGCCCGAGATTGCAATGCAATTCTCTCCGAGCTTTCTCTCTCGCTCCTTCGTCCGAGGTCTTAGTTTCCTCGCCTCTTCTTTGAATCTTTCCCACTCCTCCTTCTCTCTCTCCTTTGGTCGACTCCTTGGTCTCATAAATATTTCTTTGGAGGTGTGCCATCACACATCCTCGTCCATGTGTGTTTCCAAGGCTGCTTTACAACCCATGGTCCTGGTTAGGTGAGATGCTGCTTCGTATTTGCTACGACGTTGACACTTAAGCCAGGCGTAGTTGCTGATGGGGAATGCGAGGCAAAATCTTCAGAGAATGTGGCATTCCGTTTAACCCATACCTGCTTTCAATGTGTCTGAAATCAAAATTCGATTTGATTTATGCATATCTGTCGCCTGAGGCTTAGTTTTAAAACTGCGCGACAAAAACATTCAAGCCGATAAAAATCCCTCAAGCTGTGCCTCAATCGTGTTCTTCGGTTGTGAATCTGAGCTTTGCATTGTTGTAATAATGCAGCTTTGAATAACAACAAAGTATCATGTCAGTATCCAGTTTCCAAGCATTGATTCGAATTTTTTTTTTGCAGGCACGGCTGTATCCATGGGCGTGTTTCAGCTCATGGCTGGGCTTGTCGGACCCCCTTGTGGGAATAATAGCTTGTGGATCGCAATTGTCCGCAGCCTTCATTTACGGATTTGCTAAGACGGGCTGGATGATGTACTTGGGTGAGTAATCCGTTGCTTGTTTTTTCTTGGTTTCTTCGTTTTTTCCGTTCCTTAACCGAAAATCCATACCGGGTATTGAACCGTCTCCCACATACCAAGTCAAGTAGCCCAGCTAGCCCAGCCCAAAATCGGCAAAATTCAAAAGCCTCTGCAATCTCCTACAAAAGGTCGTTTGGCCACTGGATAAGATACAGGTTTATTGCAGAAAGGAAATTGAGACTTTTGTCAGAAGAAAAAATCCTGAATAGGGCAGCGCAGAGGTATTCAATCCATTTCAGTCAATGGTAAAAATAAATACAGTTAGGGCCTTCTCCACCCTTTTTTCCACCAGGCCATGCCTGAATTTAACCCCGGAGCTTTGTGCAGCTTTTCGTGCCTCTTTCACAAATGAGGCAAAAGGTATAAGATACGGACCGTAATTGAGATCAGGAGAGGGGTTCACGTCCTCCATTGCCACACCAATAACCCCGGAGCTTTGTGCAGCTTTTCGTGCCTCTTTCACAAATGAGGCAAAAGGTATAAGATACGGACCGTAATTGAGATCAGGAGAGGGGTTCACGTCCTCCATCGCCACACCAACAGGCTGTAAGGTTAGTTGAGAATGGGAGGTTTGCAGTCCCGTAACGCTCTGTGGGAATTGAGAAAGATAAACGAAGAGTAGAGAGAGAGAGAGAAGAAGGAAGGAAGGAAACCTTTTCGCCATGGAGGACATTTGATCCCAGTTACTACGTGGGAGTAGCCAAATATTAGATGGGATCGCCGAGAGCAAAGGAAGATTTTCCTTAGAGCGTGCCAACACTTTTCCATAGTTTCATTTCCGTCTCCCACGGAGAGAACTTTGTACAAGTACTTTTTACCCAGCAGCGAGCTCAACATCTTCCGCAGATGCTCGTTGCCATGGTAACCGAGATTATTGTACGGGACGGGGAGCCTTTGTCGGGCGCTATGAGAGGGTGACCGACTGGGGGAGCGGGTGAAACTGAGGGAATTCACCCACTCCCGTCCAATATTTTCCATATACTTTTCATCACCAGCCGTTTCAACAAGCGTAATTAATGAGTGGGACGGAATTCTGTGCGCTCAAGAGGTCGTTAGTTGAAGCATCTGCCTGCTAATCCATGTATTTTATTCCAGCTCCGCTCGTCGACTGTGTGAACGGAACAGTCACCGTCATCGCAAGAGCCATGGCCAACAAACTTGTGGTGCAGTGAGGAAGTTGGTAAATCATTATTTTAATTGTTTCTACCTCTAATTCCCCAAAGCCATCAATTTGTGGCCTGGGTGAACAAAAACTTTTGCCGGGAAAAGCTTGTCGGTCGATATGGAAGGGTGGTAGGTGAAAACTTTCAAAAATATTCAACAAAGTTCCACGGTCCGTGACACAACCCAGCCTTGTTTTCATAACGGAACTAATCTGCACAAAAGCCATTTGACCACGCAAAATTTCCACCGTTTCAACGCCTACAGAAGCTGCAGGGCCTGGCGAGAATATCCTTCTTTAATCTGGTCACTGGGTGATGTCCCAAAACTTGGCAGATTTTCCAGATGCGAAAACGTTGGTGCTCATTAATTTGCGCTATTATGCACGCACTGAGGAATAGTGCGAAGGACTTGAGTCACCTGAGTGGTATTTTCAATAAGTGCTGACGTTGAGCTAAATGCTACTTGGCATAGTACTTACTAGGAAAAGATCAAAGGGAGAGAAATTGATTCCATTGTCAACAGTGAAAGTAACCATGGCATGCAAACAGCTCCGAGTCATGGATGGTTCGAGGAGAAAGTTTAAGCCCACCATAACAGAAAAGATTCGTATACCTTTCTCCCAAGCTTTCACTTTCTCACAGTTGCTGTTGCATGACTTGTAGCTGTTCCTCCGTCAGAGTTCCGTATGGCTGAATGCAAATATTGCTCTCGGGGGACTACCTTCGGTAGCTTTTGGTTCCGGGGAAAAATAATATTTGCATTCAATTGTAATCCGAGAAGAGTGCTGCTGAATTTTCAACTGTCATCTTTTGTTTGCATGTTCAGGGTGATAATTCCATTCATGATTCATGTGGTCACTGGCTGATGCAGGATGTGAATGTAAAATAAAGACTCGGAGAAGCTGAACCCCAGGATATTGGTTCCGGGTCCTGTTATTAGAGAATGTTTAGCTGCAGGCAGAGTTCTAGTTCTATAAATACAATGAATGCATCGAGCTAATGACTATGACTGGCTGGAATTTAAAGGCAGTGATATAGCGCCAGAAATCGAAACAGCAAAGTCATCTTCATTCGTAATTTCTTTCAATGATGTTTCATCATATTGACTGCATTCTCAGAGACTGTTTGCTGGTCCGATTTTCAATGACGATGCACCATGTGAACAACGCCCATATTCGTATTAATGCGTAGGACGACATTTTAGAAAAAGTTCAAGTCGCGCAGCGTAATAGAACAAGTCATTGAGAACTTTTCCCCTCTCAAGTCATCGATTCAGTAAACGAGGAGGCCCACGGACAGCGTCTTATTGAATAAAAGGCATGATTTAAGTGGCAATTCGATGAGACGTAGCTTTCTCCTCCATTTGGGCTAATGTCGTAATCTTCTTTTCCATCCAGTGTGCCTCCTCTATTATTCATCCATGGGCGGAGAAAAAGCATCAAAGAGCAAAACCTAATGTTAAATGTCAACGAGGGCTGCACTTTTACGAAATATTGTTCTCTTAGATAGCATGGTATAGCACAGTCATTTTTCTTTGGTAGTTTGTGAAAAGAGACCAGGGCTCAAAGCATAAGCCTGTGATACACGAAATATTTGGATGTTCCTTCCTTCACTTTACTCCTGTTCCAGTAGGCCTGATGTAAAATAATTACCTAGAAAGGAGAACTTTATTCAGTTTTTCCAGCACGGAGTAGCAAATGTCGAGCTAACATCCCCTCTCTAATCTCTCCCACCTTTCGTAACGGTAAAGGGAACTTGTAATGCACACTAGGATGGCACAAGGGAGGTGGCAATGGCGTGCCAGATGTCATTTTCTGATATTATGGCGTCGATGTAAGTTGCTGCACATCTTGAAAATGGCGTCGCCCCTAGGCCTGTGTAAAAGCTCCTGGTCTGTTACTTGGAACACCTCCGTCTCCGACTTTAGGTCCGCGTAGGATGATGAAACAGCTAGGGAAAAATTACTCTAACGAAGTTTTAAGAACTAATGGAATAAATTGCTAGGTAAAATCTCTTCTACGCGTTGCTACGTTTAGGCGAAAAAATTGCTAATTAAATTCAACAGAGTGCTATTACCCTAGCCTAGCTCTCGGGAGAAAACTTGATGAGGGAAAAGATTGCAAAAAAGTAGACTCCAAAAATGCAGCTTGTGTCACTCAGACTGTCTTTTAGTCGTCTAGAATATTCTTCGCCCTGCCAAGCTCAAGCTCTAATCAACTAGAAGAATAACTTAGAAAGCATTGCTTTCCACACCCGTTGTGTGTCAGGTGGAAGTCTGAATTGAGCTTTTGGTCAAAGGCATTTCCTCCATTGAAGAAATTGTACGCACAAGTTTAAAATTCCAGTCCCGCCACAGCTTCATGTAGGCTCTAAAAGTCTCCTTTGTTAAAAAAATCCTTGGTTCTGCGCATTGAGCGGGCTATTTAAATATATCTTGACGGTTCTAAAAGAGCAAGTCTCTGAAAAGTGACCCAGCAGCCCGCAGATGCAGGTTCCAGCCCAGCTTTCGGCCGGAATTAGGGCCACTTTACCGCAATTCTGCTCCAGGATTTGAAACCTTGTTTGAATTCGTCTCAGCGAAGTGCATACCACAAAGGACGAGTCTGTTGGCACGCCATACTTACATGTTCTCTTTGACCGTGGACGCATCAGTATGCTTTTCACAACTTGGACGAGGCAAAGGGAGGAAATCCATCAATTGCAAATGAGCAATTCTGTAAGCTACAACACATTTCAAATGT
>VRMD01001909.1:0-15030 GCA_009872375.1 Sminthurides bifidus | reverse complement strand
TCCAACCTCATCTAAAAAAAACTGTAGCTGGCATAACGATCCAAAGGAAATACCATACTGCCAGGCTGTTACAGATCCAAACTGGGAGCAAATAAAGCTCATCATCTATCTGAATATTCATTGCACATCTTCGTATCCGGATGTTCACTCACGTTCCTTGAGAACCTTGCCCTGAGGGCCTCCACATTCATCCCAGTGCCTTTAAGTTATGATACCTGATTCTCCGTTTATGTTTCCCAGTGTCTGATCTCTCAGAGCCTGAGATCAATTTGCCTTTCTTCTCCCTTCCACAGATGTATTTTCTTTGCACTTGATGCTGAAGGAATCCTTTTCTTCGACTCATTTCGTATTCATCCGACGTTGCATCCGCTACCCGGCTGCTACTCTCAGACACGATGCGCTAAAGGCACTCATCTGACTGTTCGAACACTTTGAAATGGACAGAAGCCAATGAATTTCGCCATGACACACAGACAACTTTTGCTCAAGTCCAGAGACATTGAATCGGCATCGCCTCATGCTCTGTATTATAGTCGAGCTTCTTGCGCTGACTTCTTCAGGAGCAGCAACAGGTGTCTCATCTTCCCACCGCTTGTTTACTTACTCGATCCCTGCTAATTGGTTTGCCCGGACGCCATCTGGTTATGGGAGAGGCTACTCACGTCAAGAGCACTTATGCAAAAAGGTCGTGATTCTTGCCATAGTCAAAGTGCAAGGTGTCTAGTCAGTAGGGGTACGAGCAAGAGGCAAGAGCAACTCAGTTGCTTGTTCATCATCTTCCTTGTTTGTAATTAGCGAAAACGCATGCATAGATCATCTCCTGTCCCCTAGTCATTTGCAACAAGGAGCCATAACCCTTGGGCTACTTGAAAAATCTGCTTCTTCATCATCATCAGCGTGCTAAAAGGTATGGGTGGATGTGGCGGAAAATCGAACGAGAACGGACAGTTTCGCTAATGTTTGCGCAAACATTTATGCAGGCATCAACTGAGCTGCTCGCGATCACTGTAATTTCATATGCTTATGGCCAGGTAGGACACGACACCTCACGCCCCCATTTAGCACATCCATTTTTAAGCAACATCTCCATAATTCATACCCTAGCTTAACCTTGGCAGCGTGGAAAGTGCGTGTTTGCGAATTTGCTTCTCCGTATGTATTAGCCGTGCATGATTTCATCCCTTTTCCTCGTCGTCACTTTCGGCTCGGTGCAACGTTTTCCCGCCCTGATAAGCTTCACAACAACAGAAAACTGAGCAAATATTGCGAAGGTGGTGGTTAGCCTTTCGTCTGCGTCCGCGTGGGCTTTATCAAACCATGATTGTCAAAGGCTATTGACTGCGACTTCCTTTTTTGGAACTGGCTGGGACAGCCTCTTTTATGCTTGTAATGTCATGAACCGACGGCAGCCGGAACCGAGCTAGCGAGCTGACTCACCTCATTCGATGCAACAAAGTGGTGGAGGTGATTATCGAATGCGGGCTGGGATGACCCGTACTTTACACGTATTGACCCGTATTGATAAAGACTTATTGCGCTTTTGCTAAGTTGCATCGATTTAAATACTTAACTTTTGGGTGGATTTATGTTCCTTGTCAAGAACTGTTTTTAGTGCCAATGTGTCCATGTCAACTCAATTTTTTACGCAGTACTTGGAAAGATTTAGGGTGTTTTCATACTTCAAAATGGAACCTTCAGAAGCCGCCCTAAACAATTCAGTGGTAAGGTAGAACATATACACTTTACCCCCACGTTTGTGCAAAACTGGCATGAAAACTTGAGAGGGTGTCAACCCTCCCAAGTTTTCATGCCAGCTTATATATACTCTTATACCTAATTAATCAGGTTCCGTGAATCACAGATTTTTCATCACCTAATAAAATTCCTGGATTTCGACGATCTCAAGGCAGTTAGGGCAACCTGTAAAGCTTGGAATCACATGGGCCAACTGACCTTTCTTCAAAGAGCGTGCGTGACCTTCCGTAACGCCGTAGACATTAACAGATACGTCAGTTCTCAAATTAAGGCTTTCACAAACTTCAAGCTACGCTGCAAATTCAGCAACGACAGAGAGGTGACAGAAGCGTTTCGTTCCTTTGCCTCTCATTGTGGGAACACGTGTGACAGAGCTCCAGTTTCTGAAGGGCCTGCCATCGACCTTGGGAATTCTTCGTCCGTTTCCAAACCTTGCGGCACTTACCATCGACTATTCCAGTTGTAGCACCGATGATGACGATACGCTGCGCTGCGATGAAGTTCTGGAAGATGATCAAATTGGCTACGTCAATGAAAACCTCCGTGCGTTGGAAATAATCGGACGACCGTTTGTTCCCGTGTCTCATGACCTTGAAAGTCTTGAGCGGGTTTCCGACTGGAATGGTTTCATGAAAACGTTCCCTAATGTTGAGGTAAGTCCACAGTGTTACTTGAGATAATTTTTGCGGCATGTGCTTCGACTTCGAATCAGGCTTAAACGTTAGTGAACAAGAAGATTTTTTCATCAATCACAGGTTCTAGGAGCGCACTGTCAGTCCAGCTTTGACCTCAGCCTATGTTTATCAGCGCTGGCGTCAGGTGAAGATAGTTGGGCAAGAGTTCGGGATTTCAGCTCTGCTTTACATGAAATGGAGCCTGAAAATTTGGATCTTCTGTTGCTCTGTGACCAAAAGTTCACGTCGTTGTATTTTTTCATTGTTCAAGAACCATCAGCTCTGTACAAAACTGAGCTATTGTTGGCGAAGCACCATGACACACTTCAGTCTCTTCAGCTTTACTACAACCAGTCTTTGGACTTGGATCTTCGCAGCCGGCAACCAATTTTCAGCCAAACTCAACTGGAGACGTTGCCATCTTTCGAACGCATTACCTCCTTGAACTTGTTTGTTGGACATGGTGACTTCGCTGAATTTCTTGCGTCGGATGCCCAGTTTGAAAAAACTGGATTTGCAAATGGTTGTTGGATGCGATTATGCCCATGTCGAGCATCGGGATATATACGACGCTATAATTCAAAACACTAGGTCGGACTTAGTTCATAGAAGTGTGACAGCATTGTATTTTGAAGCTTACCTAGTGCCGAAGTCAGTGCAACTAATTGGCACATTTTTTCCTTGCCTAAAGACACTGTCCTTGTATGTAGAGGACAGTGGCTTGCAGTCAGTGTTTCGGCATCTGTGTAATAGTTTAGAACAACTAGTTATTTTGGGAAGCGGAAATGTGACCGATGAGGGCATCACTGGAATCCCCTTGCGCGCTTTCTCAAGAAATTATCAGTACTTGCAAGATTACAGAAGCGGGTCATACGTCGGAAACATGAAACGTATGAATCGCTTTGATCCTTTTGTTCATCTTTTCCATTTTCTTGCCATGCTATATCAAACTGCAGTTGGATTAAAAAATGATCTTTGACTCGTTTTTTCTGTCTTTTCAGGCTTGTGGCGCCTGCGCTTGCCTCTACCACAAAGAAGATTAACCGATCGTTGCGTCACGTGGGGTTTGAAATTCGCCAAAAATCTGCGAGTGATAGAAGTGTGCGAAACCAAAGTAAGTTGGTTGGTTCTTACCATTAATGTTCTGAGTTGTGTTCCTAATATAAAACTGAATCGTTAATTTCCATATCCTCTAACATTATAGATTACTGAGGAGGGCAAGAGTCACTTGAGACCTGACCAGAACATGGTGGAAATAATGTACTGAATGTCTTAAATAAATGGCTGTGTGTGCTTTTGCGTACACATGGAAAAACGGCAATTAAAAATTATGATATTAAAAGAACAATTATTCTTAGTATTTAAGCATTTTATTTTGTATTCACATCGCGATGGGTGTTGTGAAACACTTGTATTACGACTGCTATACACCGAGTGACCTTTCAATTTCTCTAGGAAACCTGACGATACGCGAATACTAACACTGCCTGGTTACTACTGAGAGGTTCGTCTCTGAGGCGCGTACAGAAAACTTAATATCACGTTGACAGTGGCATAGCACCTAATACATAGGCGGTTTCGTAAAGCAAAGATAGAGACAAACGCTGCTAACTGTACTGAGCACGCTTAAGTTAAAAACATTAGCCAAAGGAATATTGAATTCACTTCGCATCTTTGCTAGAGTAAGTGCGACCTTAATTTCAGTCGTTTAGCTCAACACTTGTTTAATTTAAGTGAACAGCTGATTTATGAACATGAAGAAGTCACTAGCGATAGAATTATAAATGCCATAGTATAAACAAGCATGCAACACTCACTCATAGCATACTTCAGTCAGCATAATCATTTTCACAGATCTACACTCACTCACAGTAAAAAACGATGGAATCGTAGTGTGAACATAATCTGATTTAGCGACGTTTTGGCTACTCTCTCATGACTTAAAACAGCAATAGGTAATCTTTGTAAGACTGGAATTTTGATAAATATAAGTCCATCTTCTTACGTTGTTAAGTATATACAAGTACATAAATATCCTCGCCTCAGTCTATTCGCTAAACCAGCCGAGGAAATGAGCTTATAGTCCTCCGGGAATGTTCCTCGATTTAATTTTACTAGGATGGATTTTGAAAGGTCCAACGAATGAGAGTAGTACTGGAAGAAGTACTAAACCGTGAAGTGCACCAATGATCACAATGCCCAGGTACATCCTGAAGTAAAATACTCTAAAAATTTGGGATTTCGCGAAACCAAGTACAACAATGCCTCCAAATTTGGTAAGAGTAATCCCCTGGAAGAAAATAAAGTACCAATGATCACAATGCCCAGGTACATCCTGAAGTAAAATACTCTAAAAATTTGGGATTTCGCGAAACCAAGTACAACAATGCCTCCAAATTTGGTAAGAGTAATCCCCTGAAAGAAAATCAAGATTAGTTTTATTATTTCGGTCCTGTAATGTAGAAAAGTAAAAGATGATTGGAGCACATATACTAAGGGCACTTACTGAAAGGACGGAAGAGCCCATGTTAACTAGGGCATCTCTTGCCCTGTCTAGAGTCGATGGCTCATTGGAGACCAGGAAAGCGTGAACTACGTGAGTGCAGAACTCCACACTGATTCCCACCGCCTACAAATATTTCATAACATGCATGAGACGTGATTATCAAATTCTAAAATGTGTATGCCCAGTATTAAATTTCCTTACCATGACAAGGTTCACTAAGCTAATAGCATTTAGGGAGATGTCCCAGTAGTACATTTAAGGCTCCCAAATTAGTGATAATAAGTTTGATCAGGAACAAAATAATGCAAGCTGCCTGCAGGTTGAACCCAGTCAACAGGAAGGTAACGATAAATATGGCACCAATTGATATTCCCAGACTGGTGAGGGTGTCTCTCCACATTGTGAGATATTGTTCGTAGAACACATAAAATATGGAGTACGGGAAAACTTCATGTCTTCCTGGCTCATTCAGAGCTAAAAAATAAAAAATTCGCTTTGTCATTACATAAATCGAAATTTGTCTCCACACAAATCACCAAACTAATAAGCGTTGCTTTCTTACCATTATTAATGGTCATGGTTATGTTGTCAGCCAATATACGTGCTTCACGCATGGCATTAGTATAATCTTGTGATCGCTTAAGGATGGTGTGATAGGTCATAAAATAGTTGGCCCCAACAGTTCCATAACCTGTCGTCTGGTTCACATGCAGATTGATACCTTGTCCATAAGCGGCATGACCACCTTTAGGGCAAAGATCCGTTGGATTATCCTTTACGAAGAAAGTGATGAAATGTTGAAAGTCGTTTGGAGAGATATAATCAATGTCATTTTCCCCCCTCGTCCAATGACATGCTTCACAATACTTTGTGCTGCAATAAAGCAAAGAAAGATATATAGATGATAAAGCCAGTGCTTACTCAGTTAACTATACCTGAAACTTCAGTAAAAAATGTTTCACCTTCCACTGTTTGGACAGAAGTCGTGTGTATTTTTGTAAAACTTGCAACATTCGCCGTTGTACGCCCAATCGATGTAATCGTCCAGCCAACTTGAAGTAGGTTTTGCAATGAACGAAGAATTACTGCGTTTACTTGCAGAGTAAATTTGCGAAACCAAACTGTAGGGATTGTGTCCACCTCGGATAAGCTCCTGAGTGTTATTGTCTTGCAATGTCAGTCCTGTATCTTTTACGACGAAGTAGACGGGAGGTCCCACCGACAGATACTGGAACATTGCTTGGAAATACTTCAATACGTAGGAATCTTCAGGCATTGAAAGCTCTTGCTCCAAACCAACAGATATCTTGGGTACAACTGCGACGGATGAACAGTACCATCCAAAGAAAATGATAAGAACAGCTACCCGCACCGGGAACTGAAAAAGGAACGGAGCGTACAGAGACTCAAAGACCTTGTAGAGTACAGTTTTAGACTTTTCTTGATCTGAGCTACGGTCACTATTATGGGCTTTCTTGGGAGATTGAACACTGTAAATTAATATTGATTATTATTATTGTGCAACAATCTATCACTTTCGATTCCGATAGCCAGTTTGGGATTGCTTCACTTACCAGCAACAAATATCGTAACGCCCCCCCTCTTGTCTTTTTGCATCTAGAGCCATCAAGCTTACGAAGCAGGTGATTTGCATCAAGAAATCAATTATTAGCGCAACGCCAGCATAAAAAGCGAATGCTCGCACAGCCGGCATTTCACTCAGACCTCCGAGTAAAAAGCATGTAGATTCAGACATAGATGACAGTAACATTGAAGGCCCAACTTCGCCAACAATTCGTCCAATGTGCTCGTGGCGCGTTTCGCTTGGCAATCTCGTGGAACGCTGGTATGTTTGGACGAGGATGAAAATATTGTCAACACCGACAGCCAACACTAAGAATGGAATAACTTCAATGATGATCAGAGTTGCAGGGACACCAAGATATCCAAATATTCCGACAGAGGATGCTACAGATGTGAGTACAATTACGACTCCTCCAAGGCCTAAGGTCGCTTTACTGTCGATCTGGAAACCACACATTTCCATCGTAAAACCTTAATGTAGCGCAATAGTCTAGAGTTTGTTCTAATTCATGAAAAAGTAAGTGGTACTTACCAGAAGCGTGGAAAATGAATTATTTTCACCTAAGGCGACAGTAATATAAAGGAACATGATAATGTAACTGACAAGGACGGTAGCAACTTCTCCACTACTCTCGCGTTCCAACTCATCCTCAATACTTCGTTCGGATGAAAATGCGACATCCATGTACGGAAGCTTCTCATTTTCTATCCAGTCTTTCATGAATTCTACATACGCAGTTTCCCATTCCAATGCAGGGCCTCGAAGATCCTTCTGGAATTTATTGTTCACAATGAAGGTAATGATTGCTGTGTTTGCATCTTTGAAGTTCGCATTGTCTGACATGGTCTCTCCTGCAAGAAAAGTACAGTTCCTGCTGAATTGGCACTGTTCATTCGCGTTTGACTACTGATTTATTATTTGAAATCAACAATAACGTACCTTCTTTCAGAAATCCTCCAAGTACAAGTGAAGGTTCAACTGGACCACCGAATTCTCCCAAACAAGGAAGATGCAGCTTAGTCGAATCTTGTGGAGCTGCGATGTTTCTGGTACAAAACTTGAAGTGATCAAGATAATTATCATTGTCTTCGACCATTTCTAGTTTATCCGGGTCATTTTGCCAATAGCCCCAAATTGAGAAAACCGTGCAGTTGTTATTTTGAGGTTCCAAAGGTTTGAAACAAATGTCCGACAATGTCACATTATTTGTTTTGGATCGCACCTACAGCATATGTATCACATTTAAGCTAGATCCAAGTTACACCACATAATAAGTAAGGTAATGTGTTGTACAATACCTCATAAGTAATTTTGTTTTGAAGTTCCAAAATTTTGTGCAGAAACTCTTTCTCAAAAATTGGTCCGAACATTTCCTGTCCATCGCTAGTGTTGTGGACGATGGGTGGACTGTAGGGGTATTCCGGAGTAACTTTTCTCGTGATAATAATCATTTCAGTACGATAGAAGGGTTCAAATTTTTCATCAAAATAGTCTTTCTCAACTCTGGAGCGCGAAGTAGGCGAGGCCCAAAGTTCAACAGGATCTGTCGTGATTTCAAGACGGAAAATACCCAGACATAACGCAACAGTGACAATGAATCCAGGAATAAGTACCAAAAACGGACTGTAAGCACAAGCTGAAAATATTTAAGACAGGAAACAATTTAAGAAACCAATCGAGCAGAAGTCGGGAGATTTGTAGTCAATGCGAAAGAACATTCTTGCATACCTGTTCCCAATGCCGTAAAAAAGGAACGCAGTGCTCGTTCAAATCCTATTCCCATTGATTCAATTAAGGACGGATGATCTACAAAAATAACAATCCATTAACGTATTGGCCCGTGTTTAGCATAACTTTAAAATTCGAAAATCTGTGAAACTTACACTGCTCATAATTCGTTGCATAGTTATCGGCACTAGAGTCATCGCTTGCTTGTGGTTCCATGCTGCCTTCAACGCTGCCTTGATTGCTGCTTGAGAATAGGCTGTTGGTGCTGGCAGCCAAACGCTTACCAACCCTGCTACTAGTTCCTGCGAAAATCGAAAATGTGGCTGTTAGCAGATTTAATTATAATGTTCAAAAAAAGAATACTACTTTGCATAAGCATAAATGAGGTACCATCAGTTCGACTGGAGTGATATTTCGTAGATCTACGACCAGAGAAGAAAACAGACACCAATATCATCAATGTTCCAATGACAAAAACGACAGCCATTACTACATAGAGTCCATCAATGCCAAAAATTAGCCATGGTTCAGGGTCAGGTACTGCAGGAGGTGGCGCAGGGCAGGCCTCGACACAATCAACACACGAGCAGCCTCTAGTTTGACCCTGTAAAAAATAATTATGCAAGGAGGTTAATCATGCGGTTTATGATTTCGATTCTTTCAAGCTGTTTCAAAACGAATTATTACCGGTATTGGGTTTGAGCACAGGATTGTGGTCTCATTGAAGGGTTCTGCTGTGAAATCGTTGAATGTTGCAGTGGTATTGTCTTCATCTCCGATGTAGGTGTAAAATATATCGAATGGCGAAAATCCGTTTTCAGTTGATCCCATGTAGTTAAACCTAATCAAAATCATATTGATTACCACACTGATATTTTTTGAGATTTATCATCTATTGAGCTGATGCTATGGAATACTACAAAGATTACGAAAATAATATGTTTTCGGTTATTTTATACGAACCATTTGTAAGGGTCACAGCGATACGACGACCACGGTCCACACAAGAAGTCCATAGCAGGTTTGTTCGTGGAACTCATTATGACGTTTTTACAGGATTCATATGTTCCGACCACGTAATCTTTCGCCATTGCCATGTCCACAGAGACAACAGCTTTTACATTTGGGGTGTTACTTTCGGTAGCATTACGAATCTTGGTGAACCCGGCTTGGTATGGGCTGCATGCGAAGTGGCAGAAATTCTGACGGAAGTTGTAGTAACAAGAAGGGCAACGGCCGATTAGACCTTTAGGCAATCCAAGATTGCTGACTAGATCATTTACGTTTTCCGGAGAACAGCAAAGTTCATTGCCGAATTCAGCTACTAGCTCAGGACAGAATTCTTTCAAAGTGTCAAAACTGGAATCCGCCAGCACTTTCGGTGGACCATCGTAGACACAATTTGTTTCCGTGAATGACCCTTTCAGCTGACACTTATCGTACATGATGCACTTTTTCTCATCTGTTCGGGTAGACCATCCTTTGATGAGCTCAGTTTCTCTGGAGTAGAGGCTGGACTTGTCGCTTTCGCCAGAGTTTTCGTCATCGTGTTCCATATCCTCCTCCGATGCATGATTTTCCCCTGTATCCGATTCCACTTTTTCGCTCTCCGCACTTAAAACACTTGGATCAGTCGCCCCAATACTTGCAACAGTGGTCACTTCTGATGATTCATTTTCCGCTCTTACCTGCAAGAAACAGGGCAACATTGAGCGTTTAGTTTCGCTTTGGATGAAAATCGGACTCTCTTTATAATAAGGTATGGCCAGTCTAAAGTTAGGACATGATTACAGATCTTAAATTTATAAGTCAGAGAACACAAATCAAGTAGTAAAGGAAAGAGAAAGCAGAGGTTCACTGAAAGAAACAATGTTCACTCGTGACCTGATAGTATATCAGAAACCTCAATGCTACTAATCTACCAGCTTCAAATATTCAAATGGTTTCATTTCCAAAATTCAGCAGCCAGCTTTTTTGCGCTGGATTCTGAATGCATTGACAGCAAATAATATAAGCTCTTGGATTGACCGTTTTCAACAATTGCAGACGCGCCGTAAATTACGTCATTGAATCAGGGTAAAACGAAACTCTGTACACAAATGCTAACTCCACAATGCTTGGTCTCAGACTTTGTTTTTATGCTTCCAGCACATTAACGTGAATAACTGATTGCGTCATCATCCGCACCTGTCCGGTATGTAAATTCAGCTCGAAATCTTGCTCTCGAATGAATTATACGGTGTACTATACTAACTCGATTGAAAAAAGTTTGTTTCCTCAAGATACATTTTCTGTAGTGATTACATGACCCTCCTAACTCCATATCCTTCTTGAATACTAACATTGTAAGATGCAAGTATTCAGAATCTACCATCAATGCAAAACCGCTTATGGCGAAACACTAAAAAATGATACACTCATTCAATTCCAGTTTCTTCCAAGCGCAACATGTGACGCGTGACTCATCAACTCTCGCCTCATAAAGGTGAAGCATATTATAAACGCAAATAAATCTCTCAACACAGAAGACTGCATGCATCGTAAAACTGAAGTGAATTATATTTGTTTGAGTTCTGTTAGTTTTATAAGATCACTTGTGTTGTAATTCAGCCTTCTCTTCTGTTCTCACTGACTGATTCCGTACAAATCAAGCCTATTTAATCTGATCAGCCTGATATTAAAGACAAAGTAAGACTTGAGTTACACAGCTGACCTCAACACATTCGCTGAAACATGCTTCCTACAGCTCAATTTTACGCTGCCGGCAATCAACACGGCTAGCATTTTTCATGCGCTACCACTACCTAATACAAATCCTAAGAGTATTTCAGCTTAGCTCGGATTGAAACCACTATGAAACTTATTATTACGTCCAAAAGCATTAAAGCCTACAGTAATTCCAATCATCTGGCTACTGAAGTCCTTGCGATGATTTTTCTCATCGTCAAGTAGATCATGCACAAATCACAAATCAAACAAAAGATTTAGGCTCTTATTTCCTATCACACCACCCCACATTCAGTCCCAAGGCTGATATCAGCCGCATTGCATTAAACCTGATTAACTAACACTGAATCATCTGCCTGCTGACATCTGTAAAAAACAATTTTAGCACATAAACAAGAGCAAAACTTTGCTTCTTCTCCAGAACTCTACTCCATCCACATTTCTCATTTTTTCTGTTACTGCTGTTTTTACCGTAAGTCACAACAGTAATTAGCCAACGGTCATGCCATAACAGTATCCTCAATACCATGCCAGAAATTCAATCCCATCCGCTAACATCAGACAGTCAAGTCACAAAATATCAAATGTCATCTTCTGCAACTATCTGAAGGAAACCTTTATGTGTCTTACCACCCTGCCAATAAGCAAATGTCACGCTACACTCTATACTAAAGCCTAACACGCAGTAAATGCCACCATTTTTGCGACTCTCAAATTCGCCAACTTCCTTCCTCCTATCAAACAAATCAAAAACACCCTCCCTTCCAAGTAATCGATTACTTGGTTAGTCAGCTTACTTCCTTCATGAAAAGTTAAATCTGCATCGATTAGTAGCCTCACACGCTTCATCTGGAACAGTAAACTCCTTCAATTGATACTATGCCACGCAATCAATTACATCACTAATCGAAGCTTGCATTCATTCAGATCACCTGAACATCATGCAACCCCCGCCATTGCTTTCCAAACCTCCCTAAAATGGCTAAACTATGAAATTTCGCTAACAAGTATGCAATGTTGACACTCTTTCAATGTTTCATCTTTTCATGACCAAGCAAAAGCAAAGTTCAAGCTGTAAAACTCCAAAAATTCAAACAAGATCCTTTGCTGACAATCCAATAACCTTTAATACAGACATACATCTGACGACCTCCTCGTTCCTTATTCTTCTCCAACCTTATCCCAAGCTGCAATCTCTGCTTACTAATTCGCTGTTAAAATGTCACACAATGATGAAGCCCTATAATTTTCTTGCGCTTGAACAACCTCCAACCTTCACCTACCAAAACGGTGAGCAAGGGATAAGCTGAAAATCTGAGAGAAAACACATGCCCGTAAGTTACATCACCCCAGAATTCCTAATTAAAACTTACCAGACTTGTCCTCGAGATCTGACTAGAGATGATTATTCCAAAGACAACGAGCTTATAGCAAGCCCGTGGTGAGATGTATCGTCTTCATTTTGAAGTTCACTTGAATCAAGTACGACTTTAAATGAATTCAGTCCATTTGGTAAAGAGGTGTACAGTGTACTAGATTAAATGTATATTGATTTATGATTTCAATGCACTCAATAGATTTCCACCAGAGCCTTCGGCACACTTTGGCCAATCACGACCGAAATTATCGGCACATACAGTATGCGTCAACACGTTTGCAATTAATTCAAATTCAGCAATTATTGTGTTCAGCTCACAGCAGATTTGCACAACCTAAGCCTACGTTCCTACCTGTGGACTTAATTCTATCAAATCCTTTTAAGTTTACTAACTGATTTTCTCTTATACTTTATGAAAATGCTATGAAAACGGGATTACTCTCACAGAGACTCTTGTCTAGGACTGTTAGAACGCAAGGTGAGTAAAATTGTCTTCCACCGCCAAAGAGAAACGGAAAAATATGAAGATGAAAGGATAAATTAAAAAACTAATCCACCTTTACTGAATTGAAATTAACTTCAATTAAAATTGGGTAAACTAATAAAAGTAGCGGTGGATTCTAACGCGGAAAATCAGTTTTCTGTATTACACAGTTTGAAAATTTCCTTCCACTTGTCGCAACCCTGACGAGAAAAAATTCGAAAATACTAAATTTTACAACTTGGAATTCACTTTAGTACGTAGCACTGAATAAATACACGAGTTTATAAAACTCAAAGTTATCTTCAACCACCATCAGGTAATTAAATTCACTTTAGCTCCGGCTTTTCCAACCAAACTTCTCCAGTCGGTTGACAATGTGCAATTGCGAGATGGGATGGGTCTTTCCAGTGTATAAATCCTCGTATACCCGCAGCACAGGATCAGGCAGGAGCAGACGGCCTGAATGAATGCAAATGCAGCAGGGCTTCGCTATACAACAGTACGGTAGCATACGGCAGATGAGTATTACTAATACACGGAGTTCCTACACAGCTACCAGTTCCGCCTAACGCCCTCCTATGCTAACTCATGTGGTGAGTTTAGTCAGACGATTGAGATTGAGGTATAGCAAGGCCCGAGTCTATACAGCCGATACCTGTTCGCGTTCCAAGAAAGCACTGGGTGGCACTAACGTGCGAATTTTGCACACTCACACTCAGGCCTGGGCCGAGGGGTGTTTGCCGCTGTGATTTTTGTAGCGAATTCGAAAGATATGGCGTTAAAATTGTGCCACGATAGCTGCTTGCTGCTTGGTTCCCCTCGGCCCAGGCCTGCTCACACTCCAGCTCCAGCCAAGTTCGCGAATTCAAGTTCCGGTCTTTCGATATCACGTAATACAATTATAGCACGTTCCCTTACAGAATGCACACACACGGTCCTGTTCGGGTATTTCCTCCTTTCCACCTTACAGTCTGGTGGACCAAGCTACAACGTTGCCATTTCCAGTTACGATAGCACCCAAATCTATTGTTCCGCACGAGAGGGTGGCGAATTTTCTCAACCGCGGCACTGGAACTCTTAATGCAGAAAGCGCTGGGTCTAACACCCACCTCTCATAGCTGAGAAGTTATAGACAACAACACCTTGTGTTTTTCTGCACTCTCAGAAACAAACGACTTAGCATAGCCTTCTTCCGCACCCTGGGCAAAACTAATTTGACTTCATATCACACTCTCATCCTACGAATTCGAGGAGACCTATGACGAAGACGATGATCGTCATCTATCTCTCTCTCATCTCCAAGCCTGTCTACCTCTACCTCTACCTTAACTTTCTCGATCAAGGGAAGGTGTAAAGGGGTCGCATGCCGAGCACGTAAATACTCGTAGTAAGGACGATACGCCAATGCGGTGAATGCCATCGGATGTAAACGTTAGCGTTGCATATGTACCCTACACTTGCGTTACTACGAGGCTACGCTGAATTAATTGCGACTTGCGAACAGGTGACCGAGAGCGCAGCGCAAGTCTGTTTTTGTTGATGCACCACATGATATGTTGGGGTACAGCGCTGGGAATCCTCAGTTCGCCGTTGGCATTCATCGCTGTCTAACGCAACGACGGATGGGGCTCTGATTGCCATCGGGGTTGCGTGGTATGGTTTCGTTCGCTGGTCTGACTGAATGCAATCTGCCATGATTTAAACGTGGTGTATTTTTGCCCTGGTGCGTTCACCGGCAGCAACTGCTGCTACCGCATTTATCACAAAAAAGAACCCTTTCATCCCCGTCATGCCTTACTTAAATCATGGCTGGGAGTTTTGGCAACGTTTTCTGCAAAGTGGAGGATGAGTACAGCCTGCTGTTACTACTTTATAGTTGGGTACATAGCCGAGGGATATGGGCTGCAAAGGCTTTTGATTTGCAATGTGCATTGCAATGCGCATGGGAATCGGATTTTCGATTCATGGACTCTTTTGAGAGCCAATATCCAATGCTACATTTCCTCCTCTTACTCCTCGTGTTCATCTTTGTCTTTGGGTATTGCGATTCGCTAGACCTTCTCGCATTTTTGTTCATTAAACTGCACCTTGACGCCACTTGACTTTGACTCTGATTCGCCTTAATTCATGCAAACTCCCAGCGAATTCACCCATTTGCCTCTGGATTTCTCATCCTCAGTCAGTTTCAATGGG
>VRMD01001908.1:0-15033 GCA_009872375.1 Sminthurides bifidus | reverse complement strand
AGATTAGGCATTAGCAGTAGATTGAGCAGTGGATACTAAAACGTTTTGCCATTTGACCTAGGTAGGTGGAAATGAAGAGTTCAAAACGTTAGCCTACATTCTTGTTAGGATTTTAGATTTGTGAAGGAATGCCTGGTGACCACTAGGTAATGACTTTGGACTAGCAGTCACCAGATTGATGAATAAGTCTAGAGGTTATGTGACCCAGAGTTTTAGATTGTGACATCATTAAAATGCCAAAGGTTCATTGCTAAAATCCAGCCTACGTCCCTGTGGCTGTGGCTATATGTTGTAAACCGTAAGGATTTAATGGGAGAACAAAGGAGGAAGACTACTAAAAATGCTGCCTTATCTAACGTTCAAAGAGCAGAGCGTTGTTGCCGAGTGCCAGTTAGTACTTTGTATGTACAGTATGTCCGTTTGAGACTGTCACCCTTGGTACTACACCTAAGCCCTTCAGTATCCTGTACTACAGGTAAAAAACGCAGGTGAGAGGTGAGAAAAACAGCATTTAAATCTGAGTTTGCACCCTATTAGCTCACCTAAAAGCCCTTCGCTCCGTACCTGCTTATGCCTCAAATGGTGTACCCAAAGGTGACAGTCCTCTCAAACGAACAATGCTGTACGATGCTACCATTGAGTACTACCAGAAGCATCATTGAATGCTACGTAGCTGCGGGAACCTATTCAAATTCCATGCGAAATTTTTTTGTGAAAAAAATAGACAATTTAATAAATGTTACGTAAATAAGGGTTTCTGCTTTTATTTCACTGGAAATCGTTTATAATATTTGTGAAGTCAGAATGGCTGTCAGAATGGTATCAAGAACATGGTAGGATTGCGGATGATGGCTCGCTTATGGGGCTTTATTGGGCAGTGTATTTTAATGCAGTGTCCAGTGTGTGGCAGCTTCTAGCCCTTCGGGCATTTGACCCTACCTAACCTTAAATGAAACAAATGCAGTATTGTAATTGTTTAGATTAATTAGAGAGCAAATTGAGCCAATAAGGTTAAAATACAACACCCATAAAGCCCTATAAGCGAGCCATCATCCGCAACCCTACCCAAGAACATTAATTAGCTTTACTCTCGGAATGCGAAACGGCGTAAAACCTAGGCAATTCCTGCCTCCTCTAGACCTACAAATCTCTCCTGAAAATGGAAACTTAAGGTAAATTTTGAACGGTGACCCGTTAAGCTATATTAGCATTTAGAGGTCAATGTAATTGTATCAAGGAATATCAAATTGTGCATTTAGACGAAGAGATTCTTTTTAAAGTACATGTTAAACATTCTCTGATTGAAACTTAACAGGTCATACTCTGATATTGCTAGTGAATCTACAATAAGGGCCGGTGAGAAGGAAAATATTCAGAGCAACGGCTGATTATTGGTGGGATCTGAATGGGCCTCATCGATTGTTACATTCAATGAACGAATTGAGGTATTTTATGTCAAGTTCTTCGGTAATCAGATTCCCTTTTGGCCAGAATGAGAAAGCTGTGCTTTTGTCACCTTGTGAAGCTGGAGGAATGCCTCTTGCTAGTTAGGCGCTAAATCTTATACGGCGATATGGAGGTAGTACAAGACCTCTTACATGATTACTTCCTGTTTGACATTACAGGATACCTTTTATAAAGGATGGGCTTGGAAATGCTGGAGCGGTCATGGATTTGGATACTCCGGAACCGTTGAGAGGGTTGAAAATACTGGACATCGGATGTGGCGGCGGAGTTTTAAGCGAGGTAATGAAATCAGGTGCTTGGTAAAGTTCAATTGTGTTACTTGAAAATTTTTAGTTACTGATCAATTTTGATGAATATGTTGCGCTCTCCTCAGCCTCTCGCCAGACTTGGAGCATCGGTAACTGGAATTGACATAAATGAAGACGGTTTGGCAGTTGGAAGAGCAAGGAAGGGCGACCTTGACATCAATTATGTGTGCACAACGATCGAAGATTTTGCAAAGGATTTGTCATTTGCGTCTGCTTTTGACGCTGTGATTGCTTCTGAAGTCATAGAACATGTGTCTAACACTGATCTCTTTATCAAGCAGGCTGTGAATGTTTTGAAGGTATGTGAAAGGTGCAGCTTGTCGTACCTGTGTTGTCTTTGACGTCGTGTGGTAAAGAGTGTTATTTATATCTGAGCAAATGAGAAAATCTAGGATTAATTGCTGATTCTCCTCACATTTTGATTTTTTAGCCTAGTTGGTTCAATTTTCTTTACGACAATCAACCGCACCCCGGCGTCAAAGTTTGCAGCTATATTTGCTGCAGAATATTTATTGTGTCTAGTCCCGAAAGGAACTCACTCCTGGGAACACTTTGTTACCCCTGAAGAGCTCCAGAGGCAGTTGTCAGCATGTAAGATAAAGTTTTTAATATTTTGTGCTTAAAAGTTATTGTAGTGAGCCAACAGAGGACTTCATTGAAGATGAATTTTCCGCAGGTAATGTAGACACGCGAAGACTGAACGGAACATTTTACAACCCCGTAACAGACAAGTGGCAGTGGACTAATTCTATTGATATACTGTATTGCCTACATGGAGTCAAAGCCGCTAACTAAAGTTTAAGCTGTATAGTATTTTACTACGCTGTATAGTTATGTCGTAACTATCAAGCGTTCAAGGTTTGTACAAGTTGCAATTTGAATTAAGTCTTAAATGTCTGAATTTTCATCTGGATTAAGTTGAACAATCTTGATTTTTTCCCTAAATTGTTTCCATCACGACACGACTAGCTTTCGCTCTTTGAATGGAAAAATTCCTTCATTCTTATTGTTCATGAACCAAATTCAACTTTGCACGCGGGTCTTATAAGGATAGACGAATAGCAGCAGATGACTTTTACACGAATCTCTTTTGTGATTAAAACGCTGCACGAAAGTTCTATTCAAATTAGTTTTCTCGTGAAATGGTGATAATAAATCGAACTAGTGACATCCCGTCACCTGCAAAGCTCTCGCTAAGGCCAAAGGATAGTACAGCATATCTTCGTTCGTCCCCGTTCTGTTGTGAAGCTGGTGCCCAGTTATGCGATTGCCCCTTGGCCTAAGTGGACTGAGGAAAACTTGAAGGATGTGGAAAACGCTCCTGGCGCAGCTCTTGTAAGTACAGTTTTCTTTCCACCACGCTGCCTTCAAATTATAGATTGTAATATACATCGCCGTATTTTCAGTTTCATGCAAAGGATCGGTTCATATTCTTCAAACTAATTTCAGGAACCGTCTAATCGCTTTCACGACCCCTCTAACATGCTAATGCCGAACTCTCTCAAGCCCAAGATGTGGGTGCACCCTGGTCAAATCTTCAAAAAGAACCCAAAAGTTGTCGATGCTTCAGTTGAACACATCGACCTTATCAATCCTAACATACACATATTTGAAACTTCTTGTTTGATCCGGCGAATCCTGTGTGAGCTGTCAGAGCTCTACGACTTGAAAACACGTGATCCTTTCTTCTGTCCTACCGATGATGAAAGCCTCAGCTCACGCTACCATCCGTGGAGACCGTGGAACAATATTGTTAGCTTCCCTTTAAAAGAGGGAAAGAAGAAGAACTCTAATCGTACTCCTCAAATCAGTCCAACGGGTAGATACGCCGTCAGGCTGTTTTTCTTGGTAAGTTATAGGCTTCACGATTTCTACGTATATGAACTCTTGACCACAGTACCGTTAGACTATGAATCTAATAAAGGTAGCTAGTAGTCAGTGAGTTATTCCTCGTTACGGTAAAACTTTATGCTACGTTGCGGCAGCAAATTGTGAGACCGATATCGAATCAGTTGAAGCGGTCCTGGAGCATGCATTATTTCTTTGATAGGAATTGGCACACCTATCTCAGATGCTTAACGAAAAATGTTTTTCATTAACTGTTTAATTTATCAATAGGCTCATTGGCGTATAATAATGGTCGATGACACAATACCCGTTTTGCCTTCCGGATTGTTCGCTCTGCCAGTAACGGAAAATTTTGAGCTCTGGCCATTGCTTATTACGAAAGCGCTGATGAAAATTGCTATAATGATAACTGGGAGATGAGCTCCACACCGAAACAGCACACAGCTCATTCTCCGCCATTAAATATCTTACGGGTTGGGTGGAAGATAAGGAAAAATACGTGTAAGTTCGTGAAGTGAATCCACGATAGCAAGACAGGCAGGATTTTAAATCTTCTTGCATCAGTTTGGAGTAGTTATTTCTATACTAACTTCGCGATTTGTAGTGTTCGATTTAATTGCGATTGTAAACTGTACACGTAGGTCTAGCCAAGGTGTTGATGCATCAATGTTGTGGGACTATTTGAATTTAACCTTGCCAAAATATAATCCGAAGCATCCACCGAAGGAAATAGAATTTCCAGCTGATGCCCTGTTTCCGTAAGTATTTTTTGCCAGTTTCATCGATTTGACAGGGGATCAGATAAAAAACATTTTCTTTGGTTAATAATCAGTGGATTCTTTTTGAGGCTCCAGATGCGAACCACTTTCTCCAGGCAAGAAGGCCAAGAAGCAGAAGAAACAAAAGAAGAAGTCGAAAAAGAAGAAGAAAACTAAATCCAAGTCTAAATCTAAATCCAAGTCTTCATCAGGCAAATCAAAATCTTCGAACACAGTAATGTGACTGACTCATCAAAGTGACATGTAGCTTCCATGACTATGATAGCTTTTGTCTTTAAAACACCATGCCTAAAAGTCTTCAGTTAAATGTTCAAATTACTTCTTTCAGTCCGAATCAAGTGGAAGTCAAATATCTGGCTCCAATAAGTCTAAGACCCGAAGCAAAAAGGGAAAGAAGAAGAAGAAGGGAAGCAAGAAGGGTGAGTTGATTTCGATCTGGAACTTCGCAGACTCAATTTTCGAAACTGCGATTGATTATATACTTACCTTGTATCAGGGAAAAAGAAGAAAGACTCAGTTTCCTCTGCTGGCACATCCGAATCAGAGCCTTGTGCGAAAGACTTCGTTGAAGTGATTCGATCCGAAGAGGTCAACGCCAAAATTTGTACCCCGGAAGAACTGCCTACATTGGAGGAAATTCTTACTAAAGGTTCAAGGAATCATTGGTGCACAGAAAAGACAGCTTGTGCGGGAGGCCCAAAAGCATGTGGAAACGGACGATCCAGTGTCTTTAATAGCAACTTTGGAAAAGTTTTACGAAGACTTCGTGAAACAGCAGGACAGGGAGTTAAAAGAAACGCCACCTCAGCATCCAGTTCTGCTAAAGCAAGTTCGCGATAGACCGTTGGAGACAACAGTTGACCCTTGCCGTCCACCTACTCCGTTGTGGAAAACGTATCGATGGAAAGAATGGGCAATGGAGAAGGGAATTATTCCTAAAAAAGAGGGACAAGAGTTGGAGGAAGAAACCCATCCGAGAAAGGTACTGCTGCTGACGCCCACACTTCTTCGTGAAGATTGGAAAGTGGAAATACCCGACACTGGTGTTACAAAAGGCAACCTGGATGAAGTCCTGGCAAAGTTGAAAATTCCAAAGAAAGCCACCGTATCTGACCTTCCAGACTTACTTCGAAAGGCTGCGATGCCAAAAACACCTAAATCAAAATCTCCAAAGAAAAAGCAAAAATCCAAAGGGAAGAAAGGTAAAGCAAAAAAGGGCAAATCCAAGTCTAAATCCAGGTCAAGCACAGCAGCATCCAGCGGTGGAGACACGACATCTGACATAGAGTCAGAAGCATCCAGCAGTAGCAAGAAAACCGATGACAGTGGCAACGAAAGCATAGAATCACGTGGAAGATCAAAAAAATCAAAAAAGTCGGGCAAGTCTAAGACTAGAAAAGGGAAGAAATCTAAAGAAAAAGGAAAAAACCAAGAAAAGCAAAAGCGTAGCCAAGATACCGCTAGACGCGACTGGGCAAACTTGGGATGATGTTGACGATGTGAGCAAAAGGGCAAGGTATGTACGCATTGCCAAAATACATGTGAGCATAGATAGAACAGGCGTTGGAATTAATGCAGATTGCACGTAGCTTTTAATACCGGTAATCAAGAACTGGTGAATCAGATGCAAATTCTAAAAATTTCAGAGAACTCACGAGATATTATAGCGGCCAAACCCGATTGCACGGCTCCTATTACTTCGTGGTCAAGGCTTCAAGACTGTGGTTAAATAGTGAGTCATGTAGTAAAACCCGTTCGCACACCTAGGTCGTCTACTGGATCATCAAAAGGTTCTGGCACCTCTGCTACCCCAAAGCTATTGCATTCCGGATCACCAGAAGCCATTGCAATGATGGAGGACCAGACTCATGGCAGCATCGCTCGGCCTTTTGTAGACAGTATCGGCCCATCTGAGGATTTACTCCTTCCTACCTATGGCAAATACATAAGGGCTGATAACTGGAGCATGGACAATTTGGATGACCCTCATTCTGGAAACTATATTTGTGAGTTCATAAAGCTCCTTTTGATCACTCTAATATCGCATTATCCGAAGCGTCATTACCGAACTTTGAACTTAGTCACTGATTCATGGACCGAACAAACCATATTGTTTTCACTGGAAGGTATTCAAGATTACGACATCTACTTTATGGGAAGATTACACCGGCTTTCCAGTGAGTTCCATTTGTTTTCGATTGTACAACGAATTTTTCCATTATGTATCAAAATTATGTCTCTTAGCCGTAAATTTACTGATGCCCCTTTGTAGGCTCGGACAGCAATCTCTTGGACCAAACCGAAATCCCTTCTCGACTACGACGTCCCGGGGTTATGCTAGTGGTGAAACCGTGGGATTGGACGAAGGAGGAAAGTTTTGACGGTTTGGTGTACACTCTGATGGCAAAGGATGACAAGACTTTACGGTTAAAGCTACCGCCAGGGTACGGTCTTATAAAATGTCTGAAGTCAAGCGTTGATTCCGAGCTATCATCAAGACGATTTGTGCATAAAACCTAATGTGAATCAATGACATTTGTCGCAACTCAACATCTACTTAAAATACTGTAGGAGGCATTTATTCCGCTTTTGGCTCATGGAACACGGGTGCATGGATTCCATGGACAGTAAAGCTTCGGTAGATCCAGATTCACCTGAACCACAAGAAATGTATGCACAGTCCGTCTTAACTATCATGTCTAAAACGCCTATTTATGTCGGTGACCGCGAAACTGCACAAGACCTGATGACCTTGTCGCCGATCGTTTTTCTCCGCATGTGTGGTAATTATCTATGAACTGAGTATTAAATAGAAAAGTGGCATCATGCTCTACTCCTTAGCTAACTGTGTATTATATTATGACCTATGGTAAATATTCATATACAGATGAACTATCCCGGAGGTTGTGGGGACTGCTCTTGTCATTCGGCAAACCGAAGCTGATGGACATCATGCTTAAACTTTTGAGGAAAAGCTACCTTCCTCCGGACAATGACCAAAAGCTAAGCGAAGTTCACGAACTCTTCGACAATGTAATGTTAGACGCTCTGCAGTCAACGAACGGCGGACCTTTGGATTTTTGGACTTTGTTTGCTCTCCGAGTTCTATTTATGAATCCTAATGTACGTTGACTATTTGAGCAGTGTCAGCGTATGAAAATTCCAACTTTTCCATGTAGCATGATTGTAACCAGTTATTCAAAAATTGTGTGCTGACTCGATGCTAATGCTAATCTGTTACAAGCATTGACAATACATGCTCATATAGACTTATCTCGTAGTTGGGAAAACAAGCAACGGCGGGGAATATTGCGAAAAGTACCAGCAATGCTGCTGAAGATGGGTCATCAGAATATAGATCATCGCAATCTGTGATCAAGTAAGACGACTAGCCCTCATCCTTGCAATACCAAATTTTGCTAAAAGGATGATGGTATAAGCGTTTTTGAAATTTGTTACAGATCCTCTGAAAATTCTGTCAAGTTGAGTCTGGCAAGCTTCACTCAAACGTAAGTAATGAAACATGCCGGCAGATTATATTCCTTGTTGCCAAATGTCTGGGTGATATCAATGCTTTTTCAATTCAATGAATTGATCGTGTTGATTCGATTTTTTGAAATTTACTTTCCAGTCCCTCAAAGGGATATCGTCCACCATGCTTAGCACTGCAAACTGCGGCCGCCATAGAAATACAGCGTTACATCAGAGGTATGGATTGCTCGACGTTTCTTAGCAGCTCGTTCCCGGAAATTTTGTGACGTGGAAAAATTAGAACTTGGCGTTAGAAAAATTGCCTATCTTTTAGCAAGCAGTATGGGAAGTTACGTTTTAGATGAGCGAAGACTTGATAAAGTTATCTTTCCAGTTCCTCCGTTATGGGCTGTCAATTCAATGGAGTATGTCTAGATTTCCTTCGTTACATGTATTTGAACTGATCCGAGTTCTTTGCTATTATATGTAAATAATTCATTGAATTACAGGGAAATTATCGCTAAGTTTCCGTCGCTCCTTGAAAAATATCCACATTACTCATCGTTAAAATATTACATAAACATTTGCGACGTCGAAAACTACATACCGGCGGTTGGTGACCCCTTCTCTAAATGGATACCTTTCTACAGGGCACAAATAAGGCCTGATCGGATTCGAGGTGTAAGCAACCATTTTAGATCAGCATGCAGCAGTCGCAGATCAGTCAGGGGCAATGACCTTGTCTCGTTGCATTAGAGGCTTTGTTGAAGACTAAAGTTGGTTCAAGCCAGATACTGTCAATATTAGCCTATCTAAAGCAATTCGACTCATGCTTACAGGACCAGGTTTTGCACTTTGAGATGATATCGAACTTGCCTGCCGGTATATATTTACGTATTGTAGACAACGATACGAATGAACCCCTCTGCATGTGGCTCATGCTTACAGGACCAGGTTTTGCACTTTGAGATGATATCGAACTTGCCTGCCGGTATATATTTACGTATTGTAGACAACGATACGAATGAACCCCTCTGCATGTTTCGGGACAGGATGTGGGTTGGCACGCTCAAACCAAACAAGGTTTGTTATTTAGGACAATTGAAGTGTAGATTTCATGCGATAATTACTAACTAAATAACAAATTTCTGTTATTTTTCAGAACGGTTACACAGTAATTGGGTATAAGGTTCCTGCAGAGCAATGCAGATATGCACCACCTTCAGATCCGATAATTGGGTATTGGAAGTTCCGACAAATAAATCCCGCCACCGAGCCTCATACGGAACTGATTGAAACTGGCCTGTTTCCCGTACCGAAGCTGAATTTACATCGATTTTCTGGTTACTATTTCCCAAACTATGATAGTTGTGTATGCAGGTAACGATCCATTATCGTCAATGTTTTTCCCTTGAAAGTTATATTGCATGGCCAGCACCCACGGTCATGTGCTCTTCCATGATAAGACTTGATAAATCTAAACTTATGATTCTGAACTTCGTGCATATTTAGGTACGAAATGGAGTTTGAAGACGATTCAGAAGTGGTGTCACTAAACTTCAGAGCATCGGACGTCAATGCTAAGTTTCTTTTAAGAGTTTGGAACCACCACACCGGGGAGCTGGTATACGAAAAAAGTTTTACTGCGTCAGTCATTGTCCCTTCAATTTCTCTTCGTTCCAGTAAGTCGTTGGTTTTAAGTTAAGCTATTGTGGAGCATACTTGGCACTTGCTCAACTTTTGACTTCGAATGACCCCCTATTTATATTAACCGCAGAATCTTTAACTGCAACGTCGGACTACACAGCCACGTCCGGTGGCTCAGATGAAACAGCTACTGAAAGCGAGAACCGTCCTCTGCACAAGTTCATATTTTCTGTATTCCTCTTGGATAATTCATGGAAGATGACTCCAACAGAGTGGGAGTTTGTGAGTCTTGAAATGAAGCGGTACTGGCAAGAGACACGGGCTTTTGTTACGGAACAGTTACAATTTCAACAGTCCCTAGCTTTGCAGCGGGACTCTGAGAAACCGTCCAAAACTGGATCCCTTGACGCTACTGCTGCAGAAGGTATGGGTCGCACTTTGAAGCATTATGTTACGAAACAGCAGAACTTACTAGCGCCAGCCTAGTTATTGTTGAGACAAATTATAATCTCGCCTCAACTACCAACATCATCACACTCATAGCTTCTAATATCGATCAATTGTTGGCAGGCGCTACTGACGATAAAAGTGCGAGAAGTTCTACAAGCTTAGGTGAAAAACTGACGCCGGACAAGGACGAAACACACCTTCACAAAGCCTCGTATTCGTCTCAAGAATCAGACCGGGATTTAGATGGGGAATCGACTGCTTCCATCTTAATTAAATATAATAAATCAGAAACAGATCATCCCGATGTTGCCATCTCGTCAGAGCGAAATGCAGATACTGAACCTAGTATGTCATCATCCAACAAGGATGAACCTACGACTCATAACCCAGCACCTGAGTCTAGAACCAATACAGCCGGGTTGCCTGTACCGCCGCCAACAACCGTTTCGGTTGAGTCAGAGCCGGAGGATTGGCTTACGTATGGAAACCTAACGATTTATTCCGGCGGACCGAACTCACGACTTATTGCCGACACACGTCAGCCTCATTGGGTGTTGGAAGTCTTGACCGAGTTTCGACCAAAATTTAAGAGCAACTTGCAAATCCTCAAAGAAAATTTAAGATCCCTGAAGCAAAAATGGAGACAGGAGGGTGTAGACAAATATGCTTGCGGACTGAAAGCAAGATATGGGTTTCTACAAGATCACCTCATACCTATTGAAACAATTAGGGAAGACGCCACAACGAATTGGTTCTCTTGCTTGCGTAAGTATAAAAACATAAGGCGATTAGGCAGCAGCTATCAACTGAAAACAGAAAAGCTTCTAAATACAAACCTTAATGTGCAGATGTGGATGACTCGTTCTTGCGTGCAATGGGTGATGTACCTTCCGAAGGGGAAGGCCCTGGGTACAGTGTTCAATCTAGGGCCTCGACGTCAGGGTAAGTTTTATAATTAAAAAAAGCTGCCACTCAAAAGCGATTTGTATTGAGTACCTATTTGAACCACACTCTAGCGTGACCAATGGAGACCACGAGGCGGGCCAGCTCTCACGTCATCGCATGCTCTCTTACTCTTCTGAAGCATCCGCTGAATTATTGAACCCTGCTGATTCTGACTCCAAGCACACGGCTATAATGCAATGGATTCCAGACGCAGTACAACCTTCAAATGTAGAACCTGTGCCTAATCAGATGGAATCAGGGCTTACGATTTCACAGCCGAAACAGCAGCAAGCATCGGCTCCATCTACTGTAGAAACCGCCTCTACAATTTCATCAAAATTGGAGCAGAAATCTCGTCCTTTGTACGGTTCTGCGACCCTTGAGCAAACGCCTGATCCACCTGAGCCTATCGTCACACATGTTTTGCGTGGACCAGCAGCTGACATGGATTGGCTGCTTGAAGACATGATCGACCAATGGCATGTGCCTTACGAACTACCTCTGACTGTGTTTACTTGCGCTAAAGACGGCGATCAAGATCTTTCGTCCAGAATCAGGAGAACCTGTCCTACCCTTTCTTTCAGCCATTCGAGAAAAGCAGGTGAAAGCGTTGAAGGATCACAGTGAAAAAATGCAACATGTGAAGGTAAGCGCGCTTGCTTCCGTGTCTTCTCAATTTTTATTTTGAAGGTGTCAGTTCTGAGCCGGCGATAATTTTTGTAAATCCTGGTGGTTTGAATCTGCGAATTAATCGGAGTTACCTGATATTTTTAATTCCATCTCACTAATACCGCATAATCATTTCATAGGAAAACTTAGAGCGAAATCGCTTCTGCCTTACCAAGTTCTTTAGTAGGTCAACGGAGCATGATGGCGAATCACCGCTATATCCGCCTCCTCCATCACCAAGCTACTGCAAAGAAGNCCGGATCTAAAAAAGGAGCGAAAGGATCCAAAACAAGAGGTGCATCTGGCTCTAATGATTCCGAAACTGAATCTGCAACCTCGGTGAGCTTCAAAAGTAAGAAATCAAAGAAGAAATCTAAATCAAGAAGCAAGTCGAAGAAAAAGTCCAAGGATAAGAAGAAGGCTAAAAAAGGGTCAAAAAAGTCCAAAGGAAGATCCAAATCCAAGAAACGTAAACCCAAGTGAAGATAGGATTGTTAGCAGAATATTTTAGGCATGTTACAGATCAGGGATGAATAGATATACGCAAAGCCTCCAAGTGTAGATGGATTGAATATGATATGTAAGGTTTGTACCGGTTCTCGTGAGGCAGATATGAATGTGATGTTTTCTTTTGGTATACAAAAATAATTGGCGCAGTTTAGGCGAGGATTACACTTAAATCTTCCTCTTCCAGTTTGTGAATGTGCATTCGCAGTTATTGATTACATGTGTACAACAGGATCTAATTTAATGTCTTTGAAAAACCGTGCATTGTTAATTGCCTTGAAAACGCAGATCCTTCTTGCTAAATTATTGATAGTAATTGCTGATAGAAACGATATGAATTGCTTGAGCAAACTTAATTTATGTCTCAAATTAATAAATTAAAAACAACAATATGTTACGCCTTCATGAAAGCTCAACTAAATGTCACTGTTTAGGTTTCCTTACACGTTTGAATCCAGTCGTAGATTCGTATATTTAACTAGAAACCTCTTAGCCTCAGTATTTCGTTTACTTAGCAAGCAAACTTATTAGAGACAGCGCCTCTTTATCCATGGTCGTCGTTTTCTCAGCCCCAGGGGCTCGGTAAAGGAATATCATCTTATCAATCAGGTAGAAATCATCAGGACTCGTACTGAACATTCCGGTTTCAGTCTAGGAACAACAGATATGTACATCATTTCTTGTTCGTCCATTCGTACTTAAGATTTTCCTTACAGCTAAAGAATGAGCCACGTATGCACAAGAACCGACCTTCGTCACGAAAGTCAAGCGTTTTATCGCAAAAAAAACGAAATTTCAGTCAATGTCTAACAAACCTGGCTTACCGGAAACGCTCCAGCCGTGTCGAGCTGGACAAACTCCTCCTTCCAAGTGAAATCAGGTGTGGCATCCAAGTACAACATTCCCAAGGGCTTATTCGGCACAGGGAAAACGTAGTAGGCTTGGTCATCTCCCGCACTCGTGTGATGAACGTAGTACCTCAAATACAGGAACGCTTCTCCACCTTTACCGGAATGGGCACTACGGCTCAGAGCTTGATTAACAGCTACTGAAAACGACAAACCTTGGAAGTAGAAGATGCCGTTGCCATCCAACCGACCTTGGAGTGGTGCAGGCAAATTGGCACCAGTGGCAGCGTAGTTCAGAGACGCAGGCGTTGACCACAAAGAGGAGGCTAAATCACTCTCCAGATCAATCCATTCGATAGTGACGCCGCCTGGTGGAGGAGGCCTAGGTGTCGTGGTCGATGTGGTGCTTCCGTCATCCGGTTGTGTGGTACCATCACCTGGAGTTGTGTCTCCTGGTGGCGGGGCAGTGCCATCAGGGCAAAGAGCCTTGATGTCTTCGATGGAACCGACGTCGCGACCGTTTGTGTAAATTACTTTGTCGATGAACAAGTAGTCTGCCGTGCTTCGGGCTGTGGTGGACACGACACGCTGTAAGGACAAACGAAACGGTGTTTATCATCGACCTATTGTCACTTTCAATGATTACAGAATATTTGTCACGACTCATAAGAACACCAGGTTCACTCACGTTGTAGGTATCTGCTGAGTTGATTTCAAAGTAAGCCTCCTTCCACTTGTAGTCCGCCGTGGCATCCAAAAAGGCTCGAGCTTCAGTCCCTACAGCTGGGTAGACATAGTATTGCTGGTTGTTGCCTCCACTTATGTGATGAGCGTAGTAACGGACGTAGATATACTCCTTGCCAGACTGTGCAGGTCTACTGAACCCTTGGATTGGGTATGCTGAGTCGCCCCGGAAGTAAAAGATACCTTGGCCAGGAAGCTTGCCTTGGAAGGCTGTAGGCAGGTCGCTGTCGTCTTGAGCATAATTTCGGGAACTGTAAGAGTCGCCCCAGCCAGACGCAGCAAAATCCGAGTCCAAATCCAAGCAAGTGAAGGATTGTGCCCACGTTTGTGAGGTGGCACAAAAAAGTAGAGCAATGGCGAAAATCACCGTTGATGAATCCATGGCTGGAGGTGTTCTAGTCTCTGCGGTAATGAGAAACTTGCTGTATAGGGTTCGACTTTTATTTTAAAAAAGCTTCATTTCTGGAGATTTCGGTGTGTTTGCTGATATAGCCATATTGGGAGATGTAAACACTTGAAATGAAATTAAGGTTGACAATTTGATTAGGTTCTTATTGTTATGTAATGAGAATCGAATCGAGATAAGGATTCCGAACTTGTTTTATATGCAGTCAATCAGACACTTTTGTTTCTTACAAGTATTTGCACCTGCACATGAAGTTTTGACAGCTAGTGAGTTTCCTATTATAGCTTCCGAACAAGAGTGCTTCAATTTCATAACGTTCGGGATCAGAATGTTTTGAACCTTTTGATGAGATTGCTTTCGCAAGTCATCATCGAACATTCAGATGTCATTGATGTCATGTCAGGAGTCAGGACATGATAAACAGCGATATAGCCTCCTTGAGCCTCTAGAGGTCCGCATAGCTGTTCGGTTTTGTTGAAGGACATATTTTTAAATCGTAAAGCTAATTAGGATATTTATAATCTACTTTCCACTCGAATCAGTTTAAGAGATGAAAACCTAAGGACAGGCATGTCTTACAAGTATCATGACATGCTACAAATATGCCCTTGTTCTAGATTTACTTGGTCCTTTAATCGGGTCAGAATGGTCAAAGGGTAATGCTATCACTAAAAGTATCGTATAATTGATGGAGGGACCTGTGTAATAAACTACATAGAAGTTTTATTTACAAGTTATAAAATGTTTTTTGCTAGAGTATTTGTTCAGGATGTATGAGTAATGGCGTGAATAAAGGCTCTGGAGCACGACACTCCTACTATAATGCTAGGATCAAACATAACGACTTTTCTCATAATTCAAATTGTAAGGACGAGTATAAGAACTGATGTAAGGCTGTTTATCTCCACTAACGTCATATCGATAGTAAGGAATTCTAGCCGAAG
>VRMD01001907.1:0-15035 GCA_009872375.1 Sminthurides bifidus | reverse complement strand
AAATATAAGCCGGAGAAATTCGCAGAAACCGTGCCGGGAGTAACGGCAACTTCTGGCCGTCTGCTCTTCTATTTAAGTGCAAAGTTGAATTAATTAAATAGGTCGAGCCGGGCCTAATTTCAGAGCCTTGAGGTTACCAAGTCTGAATGAAAAAGAGTTCAACAACGCTCTGGTTCTGAGCCATAACTCTAATTACAGTAGTAAATGCTATGATTGACAGTAAAAAGCTGACCCTGTTCATGGCAACGGTTACGTTTAGTTCGGGACTTTGTGTGAAGTGAAGGGAATCAGGAACTGCCGTTACCACTGTTTCAATATGAAAAAAATTCATTGCAATGCCACATCAGGAGATAAATCTCTCTGAAACTAAAATGAAGCAATGGTTGTTCCATGCTATAATCTGAAAAAGCGCAAATGCAACGCTCATATCGATATTCGGTATGAAGCAATCTTAATGTACCGATAATCTTGGAGAGCTGATGCATCTTTTCTAAGTTTATCGGTATTTGTACTAGAGAAAGTCGTACTGGTTTCTGAAAACGTAAGATGAGCATGACTTGTTCAGATAGTCTTTGACGTTCTACGTAGTTAGTAGCCTACTGGAGATCAGATGCAGGTAATTGTCAGCTGGAAGATGAACAATGCCATGCTGTTACCAATCCAAAATAGGTACAAATAAAGGCAATCAGCAAGGGCTTGTTTGGATGGTACCCGTTGTTTGTGATAACGGGACAGTGAGAGACACATGAAAACTCACGCGTGCACTGCTGCCATTGTATCTTCATCGTTTTCTTTGAGAAAAGTGTCGAAGGCATCCTGAGTGAACTGTACCAGCCATTCAAAATTCTGTAACGCTTTCTCCTCTGACGTTGCATCCGATCTCAACTTCTTCAAAGCCATTCGTCTACAATGGATTGCGTGCTGTGGGAGGAATACGAATGAAAAATATAGCACCACTTTAAGAATATAAAACCACTTGCTCACCACTTGGACAAAGGGAAGTGATGAGATGGTATGTTTGTACAACGCTTATGAATAGCTTTGAGTACATACCGCAACAATTGTGATTCATAAAGCAAGAGCGTATGTGCCGTAGCATAGCAGAAAGAGAAAGTTAAGCAACTTACATCTAAGTAAAACAACTTTTTCCGGTGTGTCAGGTAGGCGCTGCTGATGTTTCGCGATATTTTTTGCATCTTGCTGACGTTCAACCCCCGTCTGGCTTCCCAGATTACCTGCTTCCATATTTGGCGCTCGGCTGGGTAAAGACATACGGATGAATATTATACTATTTGACCACTAACCTCGTTTTAAAAAACTGATAATTGGTTTCAAGCTCCCATAGAAAATAAAATCAGTCGTCACTTACTTACTTACATGGTTCATAAACCGAAACTGAGAACGGGGCTGTCCGAGTCGATACAACTTTGTACGCCTTCGACACATAACGTTTCCTTTTCAAGAGTCGAAATTTGTTTCTGTACGTCTCTTTCCTGTGTGGTAAGACAAAGTAGAGTTTAACGTGATTGTGCCTGGAGTACACCCACAACATTTTTTTTCATTTCAACCATGATGCCTCAGATTGAAGGAATCCACTAAAGAAATCTGATGGAGAAAAGTTTGACAAATACTCTACATTACATCACGGAACTTATCCTGCCACGAGGAATGGTAACAATAACAATTAATAATTTTTTCATAAAAAAAATCAATTTATGAAAAATTTTGATTAGTGAAAAGTTAGTGTGTAACTAAAAATACGATGTAAGGGGGCACATTGCGTCAATCATGGGATAAAAATAGAAAGACTTGGTAGTTCAGTCTGCAGTCCAAGAAAATGTTTCGATCTTGTGAAGTGAAGCAGCATATTATTCTTTGCATACATGAAGGGAAAGTACAATTTGTGCTATTACCTGTGCTCTTTCGTGAAGAATTTTCATCATGTAGGCTGGGATATCGCGAGGAATTTTAAATGGGTTCGACTCCTCATCTCCGGGAACATAGGGTACAGTTATAACGTCTTTCGGGGCAGCTAATTTTGGCCTGGAGCGCAAAACTCTTCGAAGTTCTCCCACTCCAGGCAAAACCACCGGTAGCCACGGTCTCTCAGGAAGCTTCACCATGGAGAATTTTTGGCAGGCATCCGTGCCTGTTCCAGTTGGGATGCAACAATTTGGCATTATGGGGTGCGCACTGTCTCTTCCAGTTTGCATGGCGGAGTTGCCCTGCAATCTCACTGCGGCTTGAATCATTGTTTCTGTCCTATATCCCTGTTCTGGAATTTCAGTAAAGAAATTAAGATTCATTAGGTTAATGAGTCTTTGATGTCGAATCTGCCTACGCAGACACTAGAAAAACTTAAAGCTTTATGCCACGAGACTCACCTTTGGAGAAAAATTTATAACTGGTATGACATTTTGGAATTTTGGCGAAATTAAACTAGTTGTGAAGCTCAGTTATGCACAAAACACAATATCCCATTTGCCAGTGATTGCATTAGAACGATTATTAAAAAGATATTGTGGACCGCAAAAATGGAATGTCACGCGAAGCATGAGTGATGTTTCCCCTTTTACACAACGTGTTCCTGACTCTACATCTATCGTCAAGAGGTCCAGTCGGGTTTGAAAATTCCTGGTATCCATGGTAACAGTTGAGCGAGTTAAATCAATTCAGATAAGTAGGTCGTTCGGAGAAAACGGAATGAAAATCGTTTCCCGGATAAGCTCCTCGCATAATGAAGTCAAAGGGTTTAGTTGTCAGGAAACGAGAAGTGTCATCAGCCCCAGACTTTAGCGGTCAGAACAGAACATGATACAGGGATGCAACTTTTTCCCTTCCTTTTATTACAACTTGATCAGTTTAATCGACGCATAGCTCTCTACCGGCCGATGATTTTTCCGAATTCTCTTTCTACCAGATTTACTCTGGCACATGCTTTCTGTCAACGTTTACTCGATGCCAAATGATCAACGCAATACCTGGCGTTAATTGTTCATGAGCATGATGTATGCGAATGCGAATGTAACCCAGGGAAAAATTTATTTTTTCTGGTTTAAAATTTGAAACAGTTTGATATTTCTGCTTTATGGGATTAAATTAGAATGCGAATCTCATGCATTTTTTGTTATATTGGACTTATTCTGAACAGCCAATAAATCATGCAAAACGTTGTATTGTCATTTTCATATCATGCATTTCAGTTGCGATGGTTTTTTTAAGAAACTGCAATCCAGTATCTTAATCATTAGCAAACCAACCTGAGAAAGCCTTGAGTAACCGTGTACATGATTTCTTCCATGAACGATCCTAATATGGAGTTCCAGATTTCAGATTTCAGATTTAAAAGAGTCAACATTTAATCTTTATTATTAGGATAAGAAAAGCCCACAGCCATAGATAAAATCCTGGAGTCGACCATCGCTCTATGTAAACGCACCGCATGTTTTTGAATCTACACGTGCTTGGGTTCTGTTTTATGTCATATGCATAAGGAGTCGTGTTATGTTTTGGAAAACCTACCAATTTAATCACCAAGCATATTATAATTAAGCTGTTGGAAATGAAGGTTAATACAGTTAAATTCTAACTATTGATCTATCGCTTAGTAACGTTTGATTTATTGTAAACGTGAAGAAGTGAATTGCATGTAGTTTCTTTGTCTTGTCTCATTAAACAACTTCAGTATAATGGGGACGTCAAGATTGATTGTCAAGAATTTGCCTAAAACTGTAAGTCGTTTAATTTCTTCAACGGAAAGTTGGAAGTATAATGTAGATACCTTACGTAAGAATGAGAATTTAAATGAAACTTTGCTTGGTTGAACGTTTTGCAGGCTTCAGACTCGAAGCTACGAGAATTTTTTGAAGCTAAAGGACGAGTTACTGATGTACAGTTAAAGTACACACCTGACGGAAGGTTTAGGCACTTTGGATTCGTTGGTTTTAAAACAGATGAAGAAGCAGAAACGGCTCGGGCTTATTTTAACAACACTTATTTTGGAGGAGCAAAAATCATTGTTCAGGCGTGTGCGAACTTGGGCGATCCGAATAAACCAAAAGCGTGGAGTAAGTACGCTGTTGAGAAAAGAGATAGTAAGCAAGTCAAACAGAAATTCGAATCTGATGATGATGGAGAACCGAAAGCCAAAAAGAAAAAGACGGAAGAAGAAATTCTTGAAAAGTGCAAAGAAGATCCTGCGTTAGTAGAATTCTTAGAATCACATTTGAAGAAATCCAGCTGGGGGAATGATTCTGTAATACAGAACTTAGAGTCAGAGTTATTAAGAAGCGGCAAGAAGGGCAAGCATGATGTCAAGAAAACCAATACCGACGAACTAGAGTCCGAGGCTACAGATGAAGGTGGAAAGGGAGAAATTAAAACCGAAATAGCTGCCGACAATAAGAAGAGTATAAGGGACCAAAAGAAAGTAATGCCGGAAGTAGAGTTTTACACGTTGAAGTTAAGAAATTTGCCATCAAAAGCCAAGAAGAAGGATTTAAAAAAATTTTTTGCTCCAGTATCTCTGAAATCGATCAGGTAATGTTGCTTGGAAAACTTGTTCAATTGTTTTCAAAAGAGGAATCTATAATTCCGAGATGTAACCAATTGCTATGTGCTTTTAGAATACCACCTGGCATTAGAGGAATCGCCTACGTTGGATTCAAGGATGAAAAAGAAATGCAGAAAGCTTTAGCAAAAGATCAGAATTTGTTATTCCAAAATAAAGTATCGGTAAAAAGATTTTTTTCCAATAAGCAAGCAGAAAGGCAAGCAGAATTGAAGCGCAATCGTTGGGCAGAGCAGCAGTCTCAGTTAGAAGCTGAAAGTGAAACAATTGGAGAAAGTGGGAGAATATTCTTACGAAATTTGTCATATGAAACTACAGAGGATGACATCAAAGAAAAGTTCGAAAAGGTAAGCAATGAAATGAGTTCAGAAAGAGGGAACCTTGTTGATTCATTTTAAACAAGTTAGATCCGTGCTACTTTTGATTCAGTGCTTACATATTATGTCAATGGTCAACTTACATATTTGGTCATTTTCAGTATGGACCAGTAACGGAAATTCATCTGCCCATTGATAAAATTAGTCGCCAGTTGAAAGGATTCGGTTTCATTTCGTTTCTCCTACCGGAGCATGCAGCCAAAGCCTATGCTGAACTTGATGGGACAGTGTTACACGGCAGAATGCTTCATCTGCTTCCAGCAAAAGTAAAGGAGGAAGCTCATGAGGTATCTGAAGACGCCGGATCGTCGTATAAGAAATCGAAAGAGCTACAAAGAAAGAAATCGGCAGGTACTGCAAGATGAAACTATTGCAATTAGTTCTGAAAATAGTTCAAATGACGTAGTAAAACATGGCGAATATTTGATTTCTAGGCGTTTCGCATAATTGGAATTCTCTCTTTCTGGGACAAAATGCGGTGGCTGAGATAATATCAGATAAATACGATGTAAGAAAAGATGAATTTTTGTTGGACCGAAGTGATGAAGTGGATAAAAATACAGCTAGCGTAGGAGTTCGCATGGCGCTCGCAGAAACGGAGTTGGTTGCCGAAACAAAATCATTTTTAGAAGGACATGGTGTATGTTTAGAGGCTTTCACGGTAAGTGCTACTCGATTGACCCAAAGATGTATGCTAATAATGTATGCGTATGCCAACAGGCTTTCACTTGATAGGTACTTTCTTTGTCAATTTTACAGTCTAGTAATGCCAAGATACAGCGCTCCACGACTTGTATGCTAGCGAAAAACTTACCTCCGAAAACAACAGTAGTTGAATTGAAAGAAGTTTTCTCTAAGTATGGTGCCCTTTCAAGGATGGTCATGCCACCATACGGGATAACGGGTGCGTTATGTAACTTCCAAATTTTTTGTTCTGTTGGCAACCTTCGACCGGTTTTGAAACAGAATAATGTTAAAAATTTAATTAAATATTTTCAGCCATTATTGAGTTTGAAGAACCTGCGGAAGCGAGAGCTGCATTTAAGAAGCTTGCATACTCCAAATTCAAAAATTTACCGTTGTACTTGGAGTGGGCCCCTCTTAACGTTTTTGCCGAACCTAAATCTGAAGCAGAAAAGGAACTCTTTGAGCACCGGACTTCAAAGAAGGAAGATACACCCTCTGCTTCTGAAAATCCTCCAGAACAGGCGAAAACAGAAGTAGATACCGCAAAGGAAGAAGTCAGTGAAGAAGACATGGTACCTGAACCTGATACAACACTCTTCGTTAAGAATCTGAACTTCTCAACTACAGAGGAAAAGCTGAGAAAGGTATTATGATGATTTGAATACTAATTACTTGGTACAGCTAAATAATTTTCTCTAATTTCTAATACACTGCTTTATTTTTGGGTTTGTTTTGCAGCATTTCGAAGAATCTGGAAGGATATTCAGTGTAACAGTGGCTAAAAAGAAAGATCCTACAAACCCGTCAAGACAATTGTCCATGGGATTCGGCTTTGTGCAGTTTTTTAAAACAAGTGACGCCTCCAATGCCCTTAAGTACCAGCAAAATAGCATGCTGGAAAATCACTTATTAGAGCTCAAGAAGAGCAGTCGCACGCTCTAGTAAGTGGTGATACTATGATCGAACTTGTACTATTTGAAATTTAAGTTTTCTATTCATTTCTTAATGCAAACATTTACGTTCTTCTGCAGTGCTGGTGGAACCTCGCAAGAGCAAAAGAAACTAAATGAAGAAAAGGTTGGCACGAAACTTTTGGTTCGTAATGTCCCATTCCAAGCGTCAAAAGAGGAAGTTGTTCAGTTGTTCAAGCCATTTGGGGGACTTAAAGCTGTTCGTTTGCCAATGAAAGCGGACGGAAGCGGAGAGCACAGAGGTTTCTGCTTCATCGAATATCACATGGCGCCTGATGCAAAGGTACTCACTTTCTATTATTTGTGGCCAAGTTGGCCGTCGTTCAGGGGAAACTAACGCTAGCGTTCGATTGCAGCGGGCGATTGATACGATGTCAAAAAGCACCCACTTGTACGGTAGACGCCTTGTGGTCGAATGGGCATCTACGGTAGACACAGTTGATGATCTACGCATGAAGACTGCGAAGAAGTTTGATGCCCAAGCTAGAGGTGCTATGGATGCTAAAAAGACGAAGGCGAAGACAATGCTTAAACAATTCGAAGCATCACAGCGACCGAAGACCAAAGGTTCAGACTCAGAAGAAGATGAATGAGAAAATTATAATCAAAACTACCGCATTGAATAAACGCGAAGATAAGTTATGAGCCTGAATCCCGTCAGCAATGTAGTGGATGCGGTTTAATGTTAAGTCCTGAGTCAAATGACGCAGTTTATAACATACCTTCGCAGCAATAATCCCCGGAGCACTCTGCCTTAACTCATTGAAGGTTCTGGTAATGGCCATAACTCGGCTTTATTCTTGTCTCACAGAGTATCACATGAGTCATTCAGTTTTCTTACGTCTAAGTTCCAACAGCGCCGTAGTTTACAAAAACTTTGGTTGTGAGCTTCAAAGCTTAACGTTAAAAAGTCCATCAGTAAGAATACATCGTCGCCGTCTGTACTTGCCTGCAGTACTTCAGGACATGNAAAGTCCATCAGTAAGAATACATCGTCGCCGTCTGTACTTGCCTGCAGTACTTCAGGACATGAGAAGCGTCACATAATAACAGCTGGTAATGACAAATCTATTTTGCATTTGTTACAAGACAAAAGTTCCGAATAAGACAGAGGAACAACTGGCTAGAAGGAAATGTGATACCAGTAAACACTTGTGCTGGCGTCAACATTGCTGAATTATGCCTATGTAAAGAAATCAGCCTGACAAGTCAAACGGTGCGCGAACGCTTAAGTACAATAATACAATACAGCGAGATGTACTAAGTCTTCTCATCGGGAAAAAGCAACAATTAAGACGATATTTGACGTACGAAGCCCAGTAAAGCCTCATGCACTAACTTCCTCGCGAGTGTTTCCTGACTTGTTACCAGTGCTATCAATGTTAGTCCATCGGTAATGTCCAGTTTCCCAATAATATCGCGAATAAGTCCTTCCAGCCGGTTTTTGTCCTGTGGGGTCAAGTTCTCTAGTTCGACCCACAACGGTCGAAAGCTACTGCTCATCTTATATGCCGTCAAACCACCGATAATTCCTCCTAAAAACACACAAATATTTGCAAAGTCCGATATGAAAACATAGATATAAAACTGATAAGTTGATTGCTTCATATAAAACTAAAAACTGTCATCTTGGAGACTTACCTGCAGCTAAACCGACGGGACCCAGCAAAAGCCCACCAATCAACGTTGCGCCTCCGGAAATGCTTGCTCCTTTAAAGGATTCATTAACGCAAATGTTTATGTTTTCGTCCCTCGCGACGATTGCACAAGCCTGGTAAATGTCGTCGTAGCTGATAGGCATCTTGATGTTGATGTTCTCAAAGTGAATCAAGATGACTGAAGACTCCGGTCTCTCTCAAATGTCACTGAATCCTCATTCGCATTCTTCAAATGACGAAATCAAGAAACGGTACTGTAGGTAAACGGTCTGCGAAATTCCAAGCGGAAACCTTAATATGCAGAGCAAAATCCACGTGTGGATAACGAAAGGCTGACGTTCCAGGAGAAGGATCTCTTGTGTGGACAAAAGTCAGGGAAAATCTTCTCTTCTCACGCTGGTGTATCTTACGTGTCTTAAGACACTGACCGCGCTTGAATCTCCAGAGAGCGACTGCGACGTCTGTGCAATGACAAACCTAGGAAGTCTAAAGTTCACCTTTAGATGATGCTCCGTTTTGCGTAATTATTCAAATAAAACAGGCAGCTTTTCCAAAACTTACAGTACTTTCGAAAGTAATTAGTTGCTCTACTCTTGTGTCTGCAATCGTGCATCGCAACAATTACAGTGGTCTGTGAGCAAAACACTGCGTTTTATGATGCGCTATTGCATTGCAATTACAATGTGTTATGAAAATGCCTTATGCTCCTTTTGTACGTGAGTCACGATATCATAACATTGCACGGCTTTACCGTACTACAGATGGGGGGGGGGGTCCTTTGGCCAATCATCCCCTTACTTTTTTGCACAAATCTTGCGCTAGGATTTCGTTTTTAACCATACATAGCTACAGAAATAGGATTAAGGCTAGCATTGAAATGTTTATTATGCCCTAAGATGTATCAAAATCAGACTTTTTAATAAAAGTCACACGTGATCATCCCTCCCAATCCCAACTATGATTGCTGTTCTTAAAGAATTCTCTTCGATCTTCTCTTCTCGTTGATCTTTCTAATGTTCACAACATGAATACATACTTGATGTTGTCATGTGTGTCCATAGGATTGGTCATACTGGGAGTAGTACAGGCAAGGCATTACCTCAACATGCCCTGTACTTCTTTCATACCCATTGGCACACTGGAATAAAGTTATCGGCAAGGCATCAGGCATGGCAATAAAGGAATCACGAAATACTTCCACACTAATTTTTTCAAAGTGAATGCATACGTATGGAGGGAGATTGCTTTTATAGCTGAAATTAAATTCTGTTGATATTAAGACGCGAGATGAGCGTATTGTAATCACTCTCGTAGGCGGACATTTTAAATTTTCATACTTTTTTAATTCAATTTGCACGAGCGTGAGGATCTTGATAAGTTAGTAATTAAATAAATTAATCTAACTACAAATAGCTCACACAGCATTTTATGATAGGCTACGAAAAGCTACTACAACTTGTTATAGGACACCGGGCTTCAGAATATCGCTAGAGTAGAAGCGAATAAAACCACATAGTTTAATCGAACAATAATAATAATAATAATACTGCTTTTGCCGGCGGTCTGATATGGAAGACAGACATTAAGAAAACTATTAATGTTGATTTTGTATAGACAAGATCAAGCGTGCTGTACAAATAATTGCGTTTGAAGTTGTGTGAACAGCATTAGAAATTGCATTTTTCTTAAAGGAATGGATTCATAGGTTTGTTCTCAATGCAGTATTTGCAAAGGTCATATTTCTCTGAAAGCCTGTGGAAATCCTGTTGTTTCGATAGAGTACCGGGAGTAGAGTAAGTATTCACTTTTACGTACATTTTAATGGGTCAACATAATTATATTTTTATCAGCCTTCTCGCACGAAGTGAAACTATACTTAATTTTGATACCTACATTGATATATAAGTCCGTGTAAATTCGTAGATATTTTGGCGGATCTGGCACTGCACAACCTGAAGTGGAGAGTAGATCAGACAGAACCACCGAACGAAGACTACCAGCTGGTATCTCAAAAGAAGCTGCGGCTTGGACAAAAATTTCTTGCAACAATACCGCTTTTTGAGGAAATTACAAGGGTTCTATCCCATTCCTGGTGGACGTTTAAAAATCGTAGAGAAGAATACAAACTACTGTAGTATAGGTAATAAACGAAGTTATGCGGCATTTATTGCGTTCGGTGTAAACCAGTAGACTTTGTTCATTAATTGCGACCTGTACTATTTTTAGGGACTTTCTTGTCCTATGATGTCTCTCAACATGGGCGTCAACGACTTGCAGAATTTAGATGATCGTTCCAAGGATGATAAAGGAATGAAGTTAGTAGACTCCGTTGTTCGAAGCTTTAAAGTTGCGAAAGTGTTCAGGGAGAATATCTGAAAGAATAAACAATATGGATTTCGCACCCTCAGGAGATTTGTTAATTTCTTCGGCTGAAGATGATCAAATCGTCATTTATGATTGCGAAAAGGGAACGTAAGTAATGAATACAGAATAATATGTCAGAATGGACCAAATCATATAGCTGTTGATAACTAACATTATTCTCTTCATGTTCAGGTCCTAAGCGAGCGCTCAATAGTAAGAAGTATGGTGTTGATCTTATTCATTTTACCCACGCTAAGAATACAGCGATTCATGCTTCAACAAAAGTTGATGGTGAGTTACCGATCATTAATTTTTAAAAACTTGATGAAATGAAATTCAAATGAAATTTTGGTTTTAATTTACTGCAGTAGCTGTTTCCAAGTTCGTTCGTTATTCGATGAATCCCATTTATTCTTTCAGATACTATAAGGTACCTTTCCTTACACGACAACAAATACCTACGTTATTTCCCTGGTCACATGAAAAAAGTGACGACTCTTTGTATGTCCCCTACGGATGACTCCTTTCTTTCTGGTTCCTTGGATAAAACTTTACGTCTTTGGGATCTCCGATCTCCGAACTGTCAGGGTTTAATGCACGTTCTTGGCAAGCCTGTAGCATCCTTTGACCCAGAGGGATTGATTTTTGCGGTTGGTGTCAACAACGATAGCGTCAAACTTTATGATCTCCGCTCATTTGATAAGGTATTGTGTATTATTTGGTGCATCTCCCTAACTAAAGTGCATTTTTGTCGCTTCAAAAAAAAACGCTGAAGTACTTTCTTCTTGCTATAGGGACCATTCATGACGTTTAAATTCCATGCTGAGAAAGACAATGAATGGGCATCATTGAAGTTTAGCCCCGATGGGCGGACAATAATGATATGCAGCTATGGCTCATCTATTAAGCTCGTAGATGCATTTCATGGGACTCCCTTGCAAACATTCGCAGTAAGTTCTTATTTGTTATGCAAGTCTTGTGATAAACGATCGACAGTACTACTACTTCGAATGCTAATAAGTGATTATGATGGTGTCTTATGCAGGGTCACATAAATAATAAGAACATTCACTTAGAAGCCTCATTTAGTCCTGATTCCCAATTTGTTTTCTCGGGTTCATCGGATGGAAACATCCACGTTTGGAATGCTGAAACTGGCTATAAGGTAAGGTGATCCCGTAGACCATTTATTTCTGGAATCCTTATGTATTCTTTTATTCTTTATATTTTTAAGTGGTGATTTTTGTTTCCTAATACTTAGGTGTGCGCTCTCAATGGCGAGCATCCCGGCCCTGTGCAATGTGTACAATTTAATCCAAAATACATGATGATGGCATCTGCTTGTAGCAATATGGTGAGTAGATCATTTCTGCCTACAATTACATATTGGACCATTATTACTATACTAATTTATTATCTGGAAATTTCCAGTCGTTTTGGTTACCTACGTGCGAAGATTGAGAGATTCTCCTGCATTGTGTACCGTGCGTTGTACCTTTTAACGTTGCTAATCGTGTTTGTTATAAATTAACTTGGATTAAGAAAATCGTATTTTTAGATATCCATTGTGTTCTCATCGAATGGTCTAAGATTATATTCGTATTGATAATTTGATAACTGTTCAATATTAGCATAAGCTTTTGCAGCCCCGGTCAGTAAAATTACCATTACTGCATCTGTGCAACTGACGTGGACACGATTAACGGCTAGGTTGCTTTAACAATATTGATTGATGCCCTGCAAGGCATTGTATCATGAAGGGTGAACTTTTTTCTTGAGACTTTTAGTGTATTTATAGTATTTCGTGTATGCTGCCCTTGTATAGCATGTAGTTATTATTCTTCGTGGGTGCGGTACACACAAGAGCATGTCCCTCCGACGGACATTTTATTATATCAAGTAGTAGGATAAACTTCCTTACGAGAAGTGATGCATTAACTATTTTTTCAAAAAGAAATAAGAAAGTTCTATGAAAAATTGTCTCAACGTATACAGAAATTTGTATAAAACAAACTTATAAATGGTTTTAAAGTATCTTCTATTACGACTGAGGCAGTATAAAAATCAATGAAAGTCTATAGCTGGATGAAACTGAATCTTGCCAATCATTAGGTGAATAAGCTTTTATCATATCATAACACCATTGCAGCAACAACGCCAGTTTGGGCGCCGGTTACTGTGAAAATATAGGCGGCTGAATATTATAAATGTGCACACCAGCCAGGAAACATTTGGCACAAGTTATCAATCGATGTTGCTTCATCTATAAGGTGTTTCACATGAGCCTCCACAGACAATGCGACATTGCGATCTCGCTTGAAGTTTCTCGCGGTTCCAAGTAACCTGTCCCGAATATTGTTCAAATGTTCCACTGCCTTAACAGAGCTAATTTCCCCTGAAAGAAAAACAATTTTTTGGAAGAAACTGTTTATATTACGGGGGATGATTGAGGTATACTTTATTCTGGATCTTTATTCTTACCATCAGTTCGTTGTTTTCTGTGCGCAACAGTATTTGAATCCCACTCTAGCAAAGGGTCAAACACAAACGGCCGTACGATAGACAAAAACACTGATGAATTATTGCGAATGATCCTCATAACAATTTCGCAACATCTCCGGAAAGGCCCTTCATACTTCAGAGGGCCCATAGCGTCTATCATATTCTGTGTCAATCTGAATGGGACTCGTTCAGGCCAATCGAATGACTCGCCCTTCAATATCAACGACAGATTTCCGCATATTTGCCATTATGCTTGAAATTGGAATATGCAATGACGACCAGTTATCAAAAATGTTACGAATTTTACTTACTTTGTTGAACAAGCAGTTGAAGTCCACATGTACACAATCACCATTGCTAGCATCCAACAAAATATTTTCTCCATGCCTATCCCCAAGTCCCATCAAAAAACCCACAATTGACATGACTGCCGCTGTTCGAACAAAGGAATTTCTTGCTGCGTACCTACGTAAACATGAAAGTATTACATCAATCGTGAATTTCCAAATTCGATTAAGCCATGTTCGGGGCTACGTAATTAAACTTTTTTCACCGTAACTAAACTTACCAGCTTTGAGGTTCCGGAAATACTTTGAGAAACCAATACGTCATTACAGGAGGAAATTTCGCTATCAGATCTTCAAATATTCTTCGTTTCTTCCTGTCGTCGTCCTTCCGATCTTAAGATATTTTTAATGACACATTTATAAAACGCAATTTTACATTTCCGAAAAATGGTAATTGAATTCTGACTTACCAGGAACCATGTGCCGATCGAGTCTAGGTGGAACTCGTAAGCCACCATATCCTTCCTTGTACAAGCCCTACATTTGAAGACGTTCTTATGAGTAGCTGCAGCAATAAGATAACCGTACTACTGATCTGCTAGAAAATATTTGCGGCTCTACCGTAACAAGGTTTCGAAAGGGATGTAAATTCGGTATCCATTCGATCAAGCCACAGTCGTCACTCAAGGGTATCACATTATACGTTCGAATTATGAGATTGCGCTTCACGGCTTCTTTTTCTTGGCTCAGGTACCATTGAACCATGTTGTTGATTTCCATAAGTTTGCCATCCTTTCTCAAATCATCGCTAGGTTTACAGAGTAAAGTATACTGCTTGCCATTAGAACCGATTAAACAGACCTTTTTCGGCCTCTGCAAGGAGCACATTAGCTGGACAGGTTCCGAAATTTTACTAATATGCACCGCTGAACTGGAAAAACCAAATAGTAAGTTAAATCATAGTTTTGGATAAATACACAGCATAATCAGAGAAGTAAATATTTTATATCTTCTCCAAGAAAGCGTTAGGTACCTTGAGAAGGGATTGTATCGATCTAAGTATTTTCCTCCTCTTGGTAACTGAGGCTTCATGAATTCTTGAAATGGAATAAGTACTTCAGCAAATGTTGCACTGCTTACAAGCAACGGTAGCTCAGGAAGAATATTACTCACATGTATCTAATGATGAAAAAAAATCATAATTACCGTTAAAAAACGTCCACTAAAATCTTCATGTAATTTTTACGAAAAATGCTACCATTACTCACAAATCGGACTTTATCGCATTTAGCCATGGTAAATTGGATCAGCTTCTCCGCTAATTGTTTATAGCTTGTCACCATTGGCTGCAAATTCCGATCCCGCTGCTTCAGGGTGGCGAAAATTTCGTTGCAACGAGTTATGCGCAGCTTGTTCGTAGACTGAGAGATCCAACAGCGCCAAATGAACACGCCATAGTACATATTTCACAAGGCATAAAAATGAAATTACACCTGAAGTCTTACCCGCAGCACTCCCATTATCATCCATAAAACTTGCTGAGGATGTTTCATAATCATGTACATCAAAATGTCTCGGAGTTGGTGGAATACAGTTTGATTTGTATGGGTGAGCCGCGA